>MU782463.1:20182-64626 GCA_026770625.1 Nicotiana glauca | reverse complement strand
GGCTCGTGCCTTCTGATCGTTTGATCAAGATTCGACGGCCCGGATTGATTTCAATCAACGACGTCGTTTTGCTGGACGTGGGGGTTGGGCTGTAACATTTGGGCTGGGTGTTTTTGAAAGTGTTTTGGGCCAACAATATATTTATGTGTATGTATATAACATTGTATTTCCTAATATTATAAAATTGAGATTATAATTTAAAAAAAAATGCTCTAATTAAACTCTAAAAATTATTTTACTAACCCTTTTGCAGTACTTTTTAATAAAAACACTCAAAGCTAAAATGAACTATTTTTATGATTTTTCTTTTATTGTTTTTTTTAAAAATACATTAAAACTAAAAAAATATATATAAAATTGAGAATCTTAAAGCATGTACNTTTTGAAAATACGTTAATACTACTAAAATGAAAAATGCGAATCTTAAAGCATAAATATTTTTTTGTATTTTAATTATGAGTTATTATGTGGCTAATTAATAAAAGGAAGCAATATACTTCTTAACATTGTAAAAATCATTTTATTTGATATTTTTGGAATAATTTGCTTAGGGTAAAAATCACGTGCTCACAGGTAGGAAGAAAAAAAAATGAAGATGACAAATCCAAGCTGGTGGCCCGAGTAAAGAGGAGCACTGAGGCACCCAAAAGCCTCTAAGTCGATGAGGGTTGGAGAGATTCAACCTCAAACCGAGGGGGTCTTGGAAGAGGACCCGGGCAAAGTCCCCAATTTGTTTGAGACTGAAGATGTCTCCCGCCGAAATGAGTAGTCGGCTGGTATGTCTGAAGGGGCCAGCTCCGAGGCCCTTAAAAATGAAGAGAACGCCCCAAGTGACTCACTTGGGGCAGTAGAAATCGGAGACTCCCCGCTGCTTCCTTCATTCTCAGAAGGGGAAGTTTGGGAGGCTCAGGCCATGAAGGCCCCTCAGGTAGAAGGCGTCCTCAGAAGGGAGGACCTTTTCCAAGGTTGTTTTGCTGGTGTCGACGATGTAGCTGGCTTGAATGTCTTGGAAGTACTGAGGAGGATATTGGTCGAATATTCCTCGAGTTTAGATTGACCAGCCTATTTTCTCCCCCAGTGTTGATCCTGAGTGCAAATAGACTATCATTATTACGATCCCGGAGGATGCACGAGTTTTTTTGGTCCCCGTAGGGGTGGCCAGTTACCTTCAAGTCTGGTCATCGAGGAAGATCAAGCTTTGATGGACGAGGTGGGAGCACCGTTTTTCTTCAATGAGGCCCAGCAAGCTTTGTATTGGGTAAGCCTTAACTTTTTTTGTTAGCACCGGTCTTTATAGTTGTGTTTTTCTCTCCTTGCCTAATATTCTTTCCCTTCTATTTGTGTAGGCCTCGGTACTTCATCATGAGGCTTTCATTAAGTCTCGAAGAGAGTTGAGCCGATATGAGGTTGAAATTCAAGAGCTTACCGCGGAGAAAAATTCTCTCAGGCTTCTTGGTGAGCAAAAAGAAAAAGAAATCAAAGGTCTTCGAGTTGAGCTGGTCGTGGCCCAGAAAGAACAAAGCGAACTGACCGAGCAGGTAAATAAAGTCTTAGACGTTTATGGCCTTGGTTTGGGAGTGATGGATAATGATTTGATCTCACAGGTCCAGCGGATGCATGAGACGATCGTTCAACTCCTCAGAGAGGTAGATGAGGTAAAGGTGGAGACTGCAGTGTGAAAGAAAAAGATGGACCACCTTGCCTAAGAGAAAGAGGCGGCTCGAGCTCAGTTATCCTCAACCGAAAGCCAACTCCAAGGCATGAAGGAGAAGAAATTGGAACAAACCAAGAAAATTGAGGAGCTATAAGTTCGGTTGGACACGGGGCTTGCAGTTGCAAAATCTGAGGTTGAGATGGCTAAGGCCGATGCTGAGGCGATCATGGATGTCTATTGATCAAATGCCGAGGGCGTTCAAGCTCGGGAAAAAGAAGTTGCCGATGTTTCTCAGAATCAAGCATACTTGGTTACTTATCATGCCAGTCTCGAAGAGAGACTCTTGAGGAGATCCATGCTCGTGGCTTTGACCTTGCTGTCAAGATCGAGAATGCGAAAGAGCTTGAGGCTGAAGCCAAAGCATTGCTCTCTTCTGATAATGATGATTTTAAGAGTGGAGAAGGCTCTGAGGATGAAGATGTTGCTCCTGGAGAAGATTAAGAGTTTAGGATCTTTTTTGTAAATTCCGATCGGGCCATGTTGCCTTTGTAAATAAATTTTTGATTTATAAAATGTAATTTATTTCCCATTTCGTACTATCTTTACTTTATTTTATTTATGTCTCATGAAATTGCATTCATTGGTTAGAGGTTCAGGCGATTTGGATCGAAACCGAACTAATATCGAGTGAGTACTTGCTCAAACTCTAAGTAGGACAAACTTTAGGTCATAATTAAGCGAGGATGATCCCATGAACTCAAAAATAAGATGGCCCTTAGGCCTTTTGAATTAGGCCGGTATGGCCTTGAAAGAATGGTTTTTTCCCTTTTCGGCTCAAAAAATCTAACCATATCTCAACATGAAATAAGGTTGTTCGAGATTTCGAACAATCCAGTACCCTTTAGGGTTTTTGAGGGTTGATGTTATTGAAACCCTTTATAAGTTTGCCGAGGGTAGCCCTTTTAACTGATTTTGTGAAGATATTAGAAGGTCCATTTCATTACAGAATTCGAACGTCTCCGAACCGTGTTAGTTTGACTGTATCCTTTAACTCGGGGTTTGCCTCTTGGGCTTGTTTCCTGATTACACTTCGAACTTGTTCGAAGTGTCGGTCCCCGAGTGGGGTGGCCGTGGCCTATAAAAATGAGAGTTGCCTTTTGAAGGTCTTATGATCTTGAGATTTTAGTAGTTCGATTACATCGAATTTTTGGACGGCAATCCCCGAGTACGGGGTAATTTTTTTGAACTTCAGTTGTGATCGGCCCTTAAGCCTATTTCCACAACATACCAAAAGTATGAAATTGTGAAGTAAAAATTTCTTTAAGGCATGAAATATTTGTCAAGGAAAAATACTTCTCTCAATATATTATACATGCGTACATGTTTGCCTTTAGGGATCGAGTAATATGCATAGGCACGGTTCATTTGACCGTTTGGCCCGTAAAAAGTTGTACCTATCGAGACCCTGTCGACACGAAGTATCTTCCTTGTAACAAATTCAACATTCGATGGTGATGCCCCCCAGTATTCAAGGTTGATTGTAACGAAGCCTCGGATATTGTTGAATTTCTCTAAGTTAGCATGAACAATGGTTGCCCCTTTAAAAACCTTGCCGGAAAAACCCACGTGGGACAAAAATCGGTCTAAGGAAAAAAGAGTGCAACGCATGCTTTCAGACCTAAGGAATGTGTGATGAAGAATCCTTTGATGTCTTCGATCGAACACATGCAATTGGTTAGTATAAAATATAAATGAAAATGGGGATGGTCGTACCTCAGCAGTAATATCGTTTTAGGAGTGACACGTTCCAATTGTTTGGTTACACGCCTTCCATCGTGTCAAGTTTATAGGATCCTTTTCCAACGATATCAAGTACCTGATATGGTCCCTCTGAGTTCGGGCCAAGTTTTTCTTCGTTTGGATCTCGAGTATTGAGGGTGACCTTTCTTAGAACTAAGTCCCCGATTTTAAAGTATTGAAGATTGGATCTTCGGTTGTAACACCCCTTAATCCGCTATTTTTGTGTGGCCATTTGAAGGAGGGCGGATTCCCGTCTTTCATCTATCAATTCGAGGCTCATATTCATAGCCTCGTGATTTGACTCTTCTTTTACATATCGAAACCTGAAGCTAGGTTCCCCGACTTCGACCGGGATCAAAGCTTCGACACCATAGACTAAAGAGAGCGATGTTTCCCTCGTACTAGATTTTGACATTGCCCGATATGCCTAAAGGACCTCAGGAAATATTTATCTCCATTTTCCTTTAGCTTCGTTCAATCTTTTCTTCAGATTTTAGATGATGGTCTTGTTTGTCGATTCGTCCTGTCCGTTCCCACTAGGATGATACGACACTGATAGGATCCTTTTTATTTTATGGTCTTCGAAAAACTTTGTCACTTTGTTGCCAACAAATTGCTTTCCATTGTCGTATATGATCTTGGCAGGCATTCCGAATCGGCATATAATATGGTCCTAGATGAAGTTTATGACTTCTTTTTTCCTAACTTTCTCAAACGCCTATGCTTCAACCCATTCAGAGAAATAGTCAGTCATAAACAAAATGAATTTAGTTTTACTTAGGGCCAATGGTAAAGGGCCGGCTATCCATCCCCCATTTCATGAATGGGCATGGCGATAGGACTAAGTGGAGTTGGTCTCTGGGCTGGTGGTTCATCGACGAATACCTTTGATATTTGTTTCACTTTCGAACAAATTCTTTAGTGTCCTTTTCCATATCGGACAAATAGTATCCTGCTACGATGACTTTGTGAACCAACGACTCGGCACCTGAATGATTTTTGCAAGTGACCTAGTGAATTTCTCATAGAACATAGTCGGTGTCTCCGGGTCCTAAACATTTTGCTAATTGTCCATCATACGTTCTCTTATACGGTGTTCCATCCTCAGCCAATGTGAACCATATGGCCTTCGTGCGTAGAGTCCTCGATTCTTTAGGATCCGATGGAAGCTTCCCATTCTTGAGGTATTCGATGTACTTCCTCCAATACCAAGTTAGACTTGTGGAGTTTATTTTGGTATGTCCTTCTTCGATTACTAACCTCGAAAGTTGTACAACAATCCCCGAGGTAAGTTCATCATCTTTGATCGACGACCCCAAATTTGCAAGGGTATCAACCTCACTATTTAATTCTTGAGGTACGTATTGTAGGGTCCATTCTTTAAATCGATGTAAAGACACTTGTAGTTTGTCCAAGTACCTATGCATTCGATCTTCTCGAACCTCGAAAGTTCTAATGACTTGATTTACCACAAGTTGGGAGTCACACTTGGCCTCAATGACCTCCGCTCCAAAGCTCTTAGCTAGCTCGAGACCTACAATCGTGGCCTCACACTCGGCCTTATTGTTATTTAATTTCGAAGTTTTGATAGACTGCCTAATTGTATTACCTGTGGGTGGCTTTAAAATGATGCCTAGCCCGAACCCCTTCATGTTCGAAGTGTCGTCTATGAAGAGATTTTAATAATAGTTACTTTTTTATCTCGGGTACAAGGGCTGGCGTGAAGTCGGCTACAAATTTTGCCAAGATTTGACACTTTATGGTCGTTCGAGATTGATACTCGATATCGTACTCGCTGATCTCGATGGCCCATTCGGCCAATCGGCCCGAGATTCGGGCTTGTGCAAAATTTTGTGAATGGGGTAGGTGGTTACAACACAAATTGGATGATATTGAAAATATGGTTTTAGTTTCCTAGAGGCACTTATTGCAGCAAGCGCTAAATTTTGTAAGTGTGGGTATCGGATCTCGGCTTCACCTAGGGTCCGACTAACATAATAAACAGGAAATTGCGTACCTTGATCTTCTCGAACTAAGATTCCACTTACCGCTATCTCCGAGACCGCTAAGTATAAGTAAAGTTGATCATCCGCCTTTAGGGTGTGAAGCAATGGCGGGCTAGACAGTTATTGTTTGAGTTCTTTCAAGGCATGTTGACATTCCAGGGTCCATGCAAAATTTCTCTTTTTCTTAAGTAGTGAGAAAAACTGGTGGCTCCTATTTGAGGACCTCAAAATAAATCGACCCAGGGTGGCTATGCATCCTGTTAACCTTTGCACAACCTTGACATTATCAACAACTGTGATGTCTTCAATTGCCTTAATTTTATCGGGGTTTATTTCGATTCCCCGATTTCATACCATAAAGCCGAGGAACTTGCCCGAGCTAACCCCAATGCACATTTCTCAGGGTTGAGCTTCATATTGTACTTTCTTAGTATGTCTAAGGTCTCCTGCAAATGTTTCAAATAACTAGAATATCATCAATATATTTCTTCGAACATTCGATTTACTAGGAATTGATAAGTAGCACCAGCATTTTTAGTCCGAACGGCACTACATTATAGCAATAGGTGTCGTATATAGTGATAAATGAAGTCTTTTCTGGATCCTCCGGGTTCATTTATATTTGATTGTACCCAAAGTATGCATTGAAAAAACTAAGGATCTTGTGGTCGGCCGTGGCATCAATCATGCGATCGATATTTGGCAAAGGAAAGGAATCTTTAGGGTATGCCTTGTTTAAATCCTTATAGTCTACACACAATCTAAGTTTGTTTCCCCTTTTAGGGACTACAACTATGTTTTCTAACCATTCGGAATATTTTACCTCCTGAATGGATCCTATATCGAGCATTTTTTGTCATCTCGTCCTTAATGAATGCATATTTTACCTCGGACTGGGGTCTTCTCTTTTGTTTTACCGGGTGGAACTTCGGGTCCAAGCTCCGTCGATGCGTAGTGATCTCTGGTGGGATCCCTTTCATATCTAGGTGGGACCAAGGAAAACAATCCATGTTATTTAAAAGGAATTGAATTAGTTTTTTCTTGAGCTCAGGAGTTAACCACGTGCCTAGGTTACCTTTCAATCGGGTAGATGCTCGATCAATACGATTTGTTCCAGATTTTTGACTGTTGACTTCGTTGCATCAGAATCATGTGGGATTATGAAGGTTCGAGGTATCATATAATCATCCTCCTCAAAAGTTTCCTACTCCTCTGATCGGGTCGAGGCTGGTGATTGCGGTTGCTATTTGACTTCTTGCTTTCCTTTCGACTCCGATCCATTTATTGATGAAAACGCTGATACTGGTACTACCTCATCGATTGAAAACATTTCTTTGGTGGTGGATTATTCACCGTACACCGTTTTGATTCCTTATGATGTTGCTAATGTCAAGACTTGATAAAGCATCGAGGGCACTACTCTCATGTTATGAATCTAAGGCCTTCCGAGCAGCGCGTTGTACCTCATGCTGCCTTCGATCACATGGAACTTTGTTTCATGGATAGTCCTGGGCACATTTACTGGCAAAATGATTTTCCCTTTGGTGGTTTCACTTGCCATGTTGAAGCCATTGAGCACTCGAGTCGCGGGCACGATTTGATCTTGGAGACCGAGTTGTTCTACAACGATTGATCGAATAATGCTTGTCGAGCTACCTGGATCAATCAACATATGTTTAACTTGAATTTATATTCATAAGGATAGATATTACCAGTGCATCGTTGTAAGGTTGTTTGATCCCTTCGGCATCCTTGTCATTGAAAGACAAGGTTTCTTCTGGTAAGTAGTCTCGAGTTCAATTTTCCCTTGTGATCGTCATCTTGGTGCATTTAAATACTGGCCCTTGAATATCGAGCCCTCCAACAATCATATGAATCACATGCTCTAGCTCTTTTTTCTTGTTCTGCCTATTTGAATCCCTATTTTTGAAGTGATTCTTGGCATGATCACTTAAGAATTCTCGAAGGTGACCCTCGCTGAATAGAAGAGCTACCTCCTCCCTCAGCTATTTGTAGTCCTCGATTTTGTGTCCATGGGTACCATGATACCTGTATATTTGATTAGGGTTTCTTTGAGCTGGATCGATCTGTAGGGGTCTAGGACATCTAGTATCCTTGATCTGTCCAATGGTAGACACAATACCCGATGCATCGATGCTGAAGTTGTATTCTAATTATCGCGGTGCTTTTGTAACATGTCGAGCCACTTTTATTCATGAGCCCTCGGGAGCTCTGTCCCCGATCATTTCCTTGATCGTTTCGAGCGGGATTACGTCTTGTGGTTTTAATGACACGTGATATCACATAATACCAATTGATGAATATGAAGATCAATAATAGAAATTAATAATGAGATAAAAAAACTAGTATTGAAAAGTAATTCAACCCTCGAACTTGAGTGCTCTCGAACTGGTCGGTACCCGAATAATTAAGAAATAAGCAAACTAATGAACTAGAATATAAGCGAATCCGAAACCTAAATAATGATATTTTGGACACAAAGTACCTTTATACAGTTAAAAAAGTCAGATTTCTAACTAAAATGTAGTATTGTACTGCATTATTGTTTAACGGGAAGTTAGCCGTTAAAGGAAAATATAGTATAATACTGTGTTTTAATTAATAATTTATTTTTAATGTAAAATGCAGTATAATACTACATTTTACTAAAATATTGTATTATAATGCATTTTACTATTAAATTATAATGTTCCTCTTCTTCCCCACGACAGAAACCAGTTGGTTTCTTTAAACAAAATACCCCCCTTCCAGCGGTCCCCCCTTGTTTTAAAAAAAAAAATTCGATTGGACCCCAACCGTCACAAAAAAAGTAAAGAGTGTAGGTCCCGCATACAACCCAAGCCTTCGATTGTTGTGGATTCCTTGTTTCGGGCTCAAAAGTTCAAATTTCCAACATTTCTAAAAACATAAATCGAGGTATTCCGATTTAGTTTATGTCGAAACTCGCATAATTATACATACTTGTTTTCTTCAATGTGTTTCCACATTGATTTGTGTTATGTTTGCGATTAAATTTGTATGTTATTTTTACCCTGGATTAAATTATTAGTGTTTAAAAAATAGTTAAAAGTTGAGAAATAATTTTTATTGTTAATAAAATTGTTCATAAATTTCATTTATTGTTTTATATATAATTTCATGAATGTTATGTTCATATGTTTATTATTTTTATTTAGCTTAGATTATTTATTTGCTTAAAGAATAGTGGCCTTTTAGCGTAGTAAAATATAAAGCCTTATAGCGTAGTAAAATATAGAGACTTTTAATGTAGTAAAATATAGAGCATTTAGCGTAAGTCTCTGTAGTTTAAGTATCTACTAACTACAAACTCTATCCAATTACACTATATAAAAATTAATTATTTAATTTATAAAACAAACTTATAGAACTAACAAATTAATATATGTTGTCAAATTAAATATCGAGCATGGAACTCATAGATATATACCCTGTCCAATTAAAAATTAATTCTTTAATTTATAAAACTAACAAAATTTTAAAAATATTGAAATTGACATATAAGAATTCAGGATAACTCGGTGTTACTGGGCCTCAAATATCGAGCCTGGAGCCCATAATTATATACTCTATCCTATTAAATAATAAATATTAATTATTATAATACAAACAAAATTCGAAGAATATTGAAATCATCACACATAAAAAGTCAGGATAGCTTGGTGCTACTGGGCCTCAAATATCGAGCCTGGAACCCATAGTTATATACTCTGTCCTATCAAATAATTAAATATTGTAATTATTATAACACACAAAAAAATTCTAAAAATATTAAAATTGACACACATAATAATTCAAGATAGCTTGGTGCTACTAGGCCTCAAATATCGAGTTTGGAACCCATAGTTGTATACTCTGTCCTATTAAATAATTAAATATTAATTATTATAACACAAACACACAATTAATACTGTTTAATTTACAGTAGACGACATGGACTTACTGCCTGTACATCCTGGACTAGCCTCAGATCAGATATTAGTGTTTTAGGGTGACCAAAGGTCTGTCTACATATGGGAGAGACATCTAGTGGATCAGACTCTCTGTGCCAGGAGACCGGACGACTTGTGGGACTTTTTGAGGGAGAGAGTTTTCCATCCTCGCGTAGTAGAGCGCCTCATTACTATGGGCTTCTATAGGGTTTTTGAGATTGGGCGGTTGTAGCTCGACTGGTCTCTCTTCACAGTGTTGATAGAGCGGTAGCAACCTGAGACGCACACTTTTCACCTGCCCACTTGCGAGGCCACCATTACGCTTCAGGATGTGCCGGTTTTATATGGACTGCGTCTTGATAAATTGGCCGTTGCACTGGCTCAGTATATGAGAGCTATGACGCGTGCCTAGTATTTAGATTTACTGCAGCAGTATACTGGTTTCAGGCCACGGGGTGAGGCTGCAGCTAGAGGGGGCAGTCACATTACTGTGACAGCTATCAAACAACATTTGGAGGTATTGCACCTCGACATCACCGGCGAGACAGAGGATCTCCATATTCACCGGTACACGAGGTTGGTGTTGTTCCTTCTTTTTGGGGGTGTCTTGTTCCCGAACACTTCGGGAAATCTTGTGAGTCTGTGATTTCTACATCATCTTCAGCAGCTAGATGAGTTACCCCAGTACAACTGGGGTGATGATGTTCTCGCTTACCTATACAGGAGTATGTGTCGGGCTAGCATAGGCACCCAGAGCGACATATGTGGTTTTCTGCCGCTTCTACAGGTGACAACATATTCGAATACTCTGTTCATTACTTCCAATTCTATATAGTCAAAATGAATCTTAAATTTTACGTCCACCTTGTATGTTAGGTTTGGGTCTGGGAGCAGTTACTGCCGTTGCAGCCACCTTTACCACCATTACCTCCGGATGTAGCACCTCCGTTTCTCTCTCTAGCTAGGAGGTGGGTTCTTTGGCGTGGGAACTACCGAGGCATTGATGCTCATCATAATCTCCCCCTTTTCAGGGATGTGTTGGATATGCTGGAGGCTGCACAGGTAAATATGTACCTAAACTTACTTGTTATAAATTCACTTGTGTTGCGCATACTCACCTTTTTGTTATTATTTTATAGTTCATCTGGATGCCATACAACGACGAGTTGATTGTTGGATTGCCCGATTATTGCTCGTTCGATCAACAAGTTTGGAGCACTTCTGTCCCGCTGATGTGCCTCGATGTTGTGGAGCATCATGCCACAGAGCGGGTACTTCTCTAGTTTGACCGTCCCCAGACTATACCGAGGTAGCCTGCATGGGTGGCTACACATTATCAGCGGGATGATCATTCGAGGGTGGACGACGCATTTGTAGCATGGATAGAGGCGCATGTCCATATTTAGGAGCAGCAAGAGGACATGATTCGTCCACCACCTTCATAGATCCAGGAAAAGACTATTGAGATGTATACGTCATGGTACCGCTGTCACACCCGACTAATGATCAGGAACCCCGTTCATCTAGCTGGCAGACGATTCAGACCATACGCCAGGAGGCACGAGGCACTGGTATGTTTTTGTTGGAACCCATACTTGTAACTGTGATATAGCATTGTGTAATAAATATTTTAAATGTTGTGCAGGCTATTGGTTAACATATGGTCTACCGGTTGGGACAGGAGATGCAACAACATGCCGACAACCCTGTAGTCATTGAGTATGGCCGACGAGTGGTAGAGCTGGCTCTTCAGACGCTGCAGCGAGCCAGAAAGGATGAGTGGTTAGATCACACGGCTGAGTGTGTGGCGCCAGAGCAACACCACTGGGGTAGACCTATCCCACGAGGCAAGGGTCGAGCACGAGCCAGGGCTATCGCACGAGGCAGGGGTGCCCCACGGGGTCGTGGGGGAAGGCGAGGAGGTAGTCCCCAGTAAAGGGGAAATGAGGCACCTATCGTCCCATCTGATGAGGATTTTGGAGATGATCAGCCGGGTTATTTCCCTCAGCTAGACGAGCCTCCAGCAACATGCCGTCGTGCAGCCTTCAGCTGGATCTGCCAGCATCGCAGGTCACCCCGTCAGATCCATTGTTGATCACGAGTATATTCGATAAAAATGTAGACTAGTTCTTTTCAGGCCCATCTACCGCAGCTGAGGATAGGCTGACCGATACATGGATGGCGGGCGTAGGTTGAGTTTTGGCTCATCCCAGGCGGTTGATGCAGATCTATCACAGGCGCAAGTATGTTTGTATTACTGTTAAATTTTAATTTGCTTTCTTTTCCTTAATGATTTGCCATAAGTTAATTTTTAATTTTCTTATTAAGGCTTCGTCCCAGACCATCACGGAGCCTACTGTATACGATGATGAGGACACCACGGATGCTTATACTCAGGATCTCGACGAGACCATGGTGAGAAAATATTTTTGACTTAACACGTACATTACTAATATACATTTTCATATGCTAAGATTATTAGTTGTTTTGTAGGTTGCTGACGGCCTGACGTCCCCTTTACATGCCAGTTGTACTAGCGATCATGCTACTGTGCATCCTCACATAAAGAGGCGACTTGATGAGGATGATCGTGATAGTGTACCCAGGCGACAGGGGATGCGCCTCAGGCCAGTGGCTGCACTGAAGCACATAGGCTATGGGATTCATTGATTTCTTTTTGTTTGTATTTTGTGTAAACACTACATTATGTAAATAATGGCAAGAATTATATTTTATCAACAATTTTATTTTAACACAATTTGAACAATAATTTTATTTTATTAGTACAACACAAACACAAACATAACAAACCTAACGTAACATAAATTCAGTACAACTAATAAAAACACATGACAAGGGGAACATAAAGATATACTACTATGCTCAACACGTACATGTCATTGTTTAGTCACGAATGCCTAGTATTCTCTGCTCCAAATACTTGAGTTGTTCTACCAATTTATTTTTTTTCTTCTTCCACCTCCTTGAGTTTTACCTTCAACTTTGCAACTTCTCATTTGTATTATTTTTCATATTACCACTGCTTCAAACACAAACTATGAAGAGAATTCAACTGGTCTTTGTAGTATTCCTGCTGACCGGGCTCATCAATCCATACATGAAAATTGCATGTAGGTTCGTCGGATTACCTATAAACCTTGTTCATACATGCCTAATAGCAGCATCCAGCTTCTTTCCAACAATCGTGCATCATGCATCTTTTGCCGCACTCACATCTTGGGACATAAAGGGGTTATTGAGACATTTGTTAAAGCGTAAAGAGAAACCTTGATTTTATGGAAACGTTGGCTATTGGTTATTGTTAAGCACATAAAATAATTAGAATGCGTCCGTTAGTTATAGGCAAGATTTCACACAAAATATAGTATTATATTGCGTTTTACATATTAAATTTTTCTGAGACGAAATAGCTTTTGCGCAGTCGGTTCTGCTTTATTCAGAATGACAAGACAACACGTAAAATGTAGTATTATACTGCACTTTAAATATTAATTTTTTATGAGACAAAACAGCTTTTGCGCATTCAGTTCAGCTTTTTTCAAACCGACAAGACAACGCATAAAATATAGTATTGTACCGCGCTATATATATTAAATTTTTCTGTAATGAAACAGCTTTTCCGCGGTCGGTTCGGCATTTTTCAGACCGATAAGACAACATGCAAAATGTAATATTATACTGCATTTGGCATATTAAATTTTCTGAGACGAAATAGCTTTTGCGCAGTCGGTTCAGCTTTTTTCAGACCGACAAGACAACACACAAAATGTAGTATTGTACTACGCTATACATATTAAATTTTTCAAAAGTGGGTTATTATCCTTTATTTTCTTGTACGCTGCTTTAGTTATTTTCTTCGATTCCTTTTTTAAGACAACAACCATTTTAAGAAGCAAATTTTCAAGAAAGATAAAAAAGGATGTCTTGATTTTATAGTTTTTTTTTTAATTTTAAGATTGGTCTTCTTTACTGACACCAATAAGTTGAATAATTAAACTACCATATCAGCATCCCAATTCAAAAGGTCATGTTAAAAAATAAGATGTAATAATATTGTGGAACATAACTGTATTTGATAGATATTGCAACATACACAAGTACAAACACATATTACAAAAAAATACGAAAACAAAAGACTAGGTGTATCCTCGATAGTTGGGTACATTCGACGAACTAGCATCAGGAGCTGTTTGACAACGTGCTGCTTCAGGTGGTTCAAAAAAAGCGTCCATGTTGCTTCACTTTCATTGGCACAAATGACAAAGCTAGTGGAAATATTTGTCCGTTGGCATCTACTACAATTGTAGTCAAAATCTTAACATTATATTTTCCATAAACATGAGTATCGTCGATGAAAGTTACAGGACGACAATGCACAAAACCATCAATTGCTGGTTTAAATGACCAGAACACATAGCTGAAAATATATTCGGGTCTGTCCAGACTCCGCTCACGCCTCCATTAAACAACAATCCCGGGGTTAAAGTGTTGCAGTGCAGCCATATACCTGGGCAGAGATGAAAATGACTAATCCCAATCACCATAATAAATTTCAAAGGCACGTTTGCGCCCGAGATATGTCTTTCTTTTGGTTATAGTACACCCATACTCCTAGTGGACGACTATAATACACTCTTTAATATTGAATCTAATGGGCACTTCCAAGTATGGAATCAAGACATGAGAAATCAAATCTACATCCAGGTTGAAGTGATTCTCATTGAATGTGTCCATTTCACATATATGAGTGCTAATATATTTACCCACTTGCAATAACCCTAATTTCTTCTTGTTGGCACGCAACATCCAATGACAACCCATAAAGTATCTACGGTATACAGCCTTGTATACTTTTGTAGTTGACTCATTTACCAATATTTCACGACACTCTCTTACGCTGTAGATTTTCACAGACCTGATTAGGCGAGCTTTATCGGGGAAATACATGCCATTTGCCAGCACCGCTAGTCTACACTCATCCCATATTGCTGATAGAAATTCGTCAGCATCCCTTGTGAGGGAATCCACGTCCAGCATACTTGACAAATTATCAAGGTAGGGAATATTCAGCTCATGAAATGACACGTGAGACTCATACACGCTTAGTCTAATGGGAGGTGAAAGAGCATGCTCCCTCGTGAGCTCAGGTTCGACATTCACTTCCTCCTCAGCATCACCCTCATCAGGGAAGGGTGTGTCATCTCCAGACTCATCGGTATTGTTGTCATAATCACTATCATCTTCCTGACTCTGCGCATCTGCCAAATCACGAGTAAATACATCGTCTATGGGCAACTGTGTGAGGTCAGGAACATCAAGTTGCTCGTTTTCACTGCACAAAAAGAACAAAATGATAAGCTACTCAACTAGATAAATACTTTACATATAACTATATCACTTTACTTACAAGTCATACTGTGTTGACGTTCCATGATGGACATTTTCTTGTTGGTGATGACTCCCGGATGGACCACCGTGGTCCAACATGCCAGAACTACGCAAAACTCATATCCGGATGGTACCCCCTATGAAAATATGAGTGTTAATACAAATCCAATTCAAACATAAAATAAACATCGCTAAAACGTAGAAAAATTGAAGTTTACTAGTCGTCTTGTGGATTATATAAAGTCAAGAAATTATTTTCTCGCTGCTCATTTGCCGGTGTTGACAAGTTTAAATCAAGGCAAGCTCTTTCATCAGAAATCTGTCCGGAAAAAACTGCTCCAGAATAACCACCCGATAACTGGGGGTTATCCCTACTATGCACACCCTCATTATTGGGAACGTTTTCAACCTTGACATACATTTTCAATAATTTTATTACAATAAATTTTCTGTATTCATCCGAAATCCGCAAAAAATCTCTAAGAGTTTCAACATCTTCGATGTTAAACTCAGAATAATAAGCAAACCCATGCGGAGTCATAGAATACGAAAATCTACCTGTTACTTTAAGGTTCACCGAACGTTTCCTCTCACTTATTTTCTTACGTAACAACGATACTAATTTATCGTACTCCATTGTAAGCGGCAATTTAATATGGCAGAGTTATTCTCCATTGCAACCTCACCCCCTAAATATAATGAAACCCTTATTTTTGGCTCTTCAGACATTATAAAATAATGCTTGATAACAAGAATAGAAGTATGAACGGAAGTTTGAAGGAAAGTTTTGAATGGATTTTCATAAAATCCTAACGCCTTTAAATAAGGCAAGTCCTAGCTTGGGGTGCAGAATTTTTTTATATAAAACACAGTATAATACCACACAATATGTATTTGAATTATTTTTATGTCAGTTATCCGCAGAACACTTATTGGTGTGCCCAAATTGTAGTAAAACACATTATAATATAATATTTTAGTAAAACGTAGTATTATACTGTATTTTGCATTAAAAATAAATTATTAATTAAAACTCTGTATTATACTACGTTTTCCTAACTACTAACTTCTCGTTAAACTAAAATGCAGTATAATACTGCGTTTTAGTTAGAAATGTAACTTTTTTTAACTGTATAAAGGTATTTTGAGCCAAAATACTATTATTTAGGTTTCGGACTCGAATATAAGCTAGATAAAAAGTATTATATTTCTTTGATATGCGTGAGTGTAATGAATATAAAATGATTAAAACCCTCTTTATATAGTAGGAGAATTCTATTTATGGTATAATTCTAATTACGGAAGTAAATCCCATGATTAACCTAAACAACCGCCCTGTATTTGATCTGTTCCGAGATTATCGCCATGATCTTCGACTAGTTACGGATATCTCGCCTTTCTAATATCATGCAGTCTTCGATCTTGCCCGCTGTCTGTACCATTTGGCCTCAATCACTAGTGACCTCGATCTCAACAGGCATCTCGAATCTCGAACCCGATACCCAATCCTTCACCCCGGTAAATTAGTAATGGCTACCTAGCTTGTCTCTGAAGCACATGAATCTCTTGTACTTTTCTAATACCCGGGAAAAGAATTTGAAGAAAACAAGCAAAAGAGTGCAAGGTCATTATTGCAATGTTTAGGTCATGCGAATGAGCAAAGCTATAGACGTCAGCGGTGGTTTTGCTGTCACAAACACAATTGCTTTAATCATGGCTGACTAGCTATTGACTTCGAAATGTTGGGCTGCCTCTAACTTTTCACATCTTTTCCAACTCTCATTTCCGGGTGAGCATGAGGGCCACGTTGTATTTTAATGGAGAAAATAACTAGGTAAATAATACAAATGCAATTAGTTGAACGCGTATTTTCGATTAAATAATGCTCGGTTGTGGGACTAGAATTAAGAATATACGTAGGAAGATTGTTTCCTCTATTCAAAACCTGTCTGGATTAGGTGATCGAAAGTAAACATACACTAATTAAGTATCGAAAAACATATCTAAATGCTGGAGTTGGTTTTTATCAAACGTAGATAAAGTTTTATACTTGGTAAAATTATATATTTTCATAGAGCATCAAGTAGAGTGGTTATTTTGAACTTGCTCAATAGAAATCTAGCGAGTGAAGGTTTTGAGTGTCGAATAACATTATGGAGTCACCACCAAAAGAGTGAACCTGTTCTTCAGTGTTCAAGAATAAATTTGGACCATTTCACATAGTTCAAGAGCTAATTTAAGTTCTTTCCCTTATAAAAAAGGCCTGCATGTAGGACACGTGGCATCGCAAGGTACTAAACATTCTTATTAGTGACTAAGCTTCTGCCATCAATCAATAAAGGCAAATCAAGTTCAATTTGTAATTGCAAGGATAGATTTGATTCCAACAATTAATGGAGCATAAATTTAAACAATCTCTTCTAGTTTAAAAGCAAATTTGCCAATTTCCCTATATTGTTTATTCCAAATGAAAATTGCATAATTGCAAAGTAGAATATCTTTGGGGAAGAAATCAGGTTTTCGAAGTTACTAACAAACTTTGAGTTGGCTCTTTCAAACTCGAGATTTCGGCTATGAATTAACTTCATTACATTCACACACAAACCTTTCATAATTATCATTCGTACATTTGCTTGCATCTTTCTAGTGTAACGATCAGAAATTAAACGGTATTCCTCCAACTTTGACATTTTTACATGTTCTTTTTGAATGATATCATTCATCTTCTGAAACACAATTAACTAATTAAATACATAACGGGATAAAATTAAGAAATTTCTCTTTAATTAGGACGTAGTAAATCTGGAATCTAGCAGATTAAAAATTATATTACAAATGACATATTTCAGGAGTTAAAATTATTAGTTAGGAAAATAATGTTTGGAATTTGTGACCAAAGAATGACAAGCTCGACCTTTTTATTTATTTAAGTTATAAAAAGGTTACACACTGAATAACTCGACAACATAGAGTCTGAAATCGAAAAGAAGAGCCCTAGCTCAACAACAACAATAATAAGAACGACCCAGTGAGATTCCATTAGTGGGATATGTGGAGAGTACTGTGTACGCAGATTTTATCCCTAACCCGAGGGGTACAGAGGCAAAAGAAGAGCCCCTACTCAAATATATAGAAATTAATCTTGGAATTGTGTGATAATAGGGATTATTAATTAAAAAAAAAATTCCTGCAGTACTATTCAAACAATTGTTGAGCAATTAAATTGAAAATTGACCAAGACTTGAATATATACTTTCTTGAAAGTACTATTCACTTTCGCCAAGTCTTTGTATATGGCCACTCGATAGCGAAGTCTTTGAATAGGCAATTACCATTATTATCTTTTATAGACACTCAATTTCCTCGCACTTTCTCTTCCGTTTCAAAACGTGAATTGAATTTAACTACTTCCACTTCTTCCCTTATAAAAAGCCCATCTTACCCTATTAATCTTTTCATTCTTTTCATCCAAAAAACCAATCAACGAAGAAAAATAAAGAAGAAAGAAAACTTGGATTCAATGGATACAAGTTCGGGGGACAAGTCTTTTACTATTGACCTTAACACAAACCCTTCAACACAGACCATCAACAGAATTCCGGTTTGTACATCAAAACAAATATTTTTATTTATTTGCTTATTATTATCATAATAAACGAATTTGATATATGCAGCATGAGATGTTGGATGAAGAGTTGATTAGGATGAAAGAGGAGAATAAGAAGCTAACAACAATGCTAACAACTTTGTGTGAGAACTACAAATCCTTGCATACTCAGCTAATTGAATTGCTGCAAAAACACAACTCAGAGGAGGAAAATTCCAAATTATTATCAAGAAAAAGAAAGGCTGAAGATGATCACAACTGTTGTGCTAATTCAGAAGAAGTATCACCTAAGAGGACAAGGGAAATCAGAACCAATGTTTCAACTGTTTGTGTAAAAACAACTCCCTCCGATCAAAGTGCAGTAAGTCTGATTTTATTAACAAATTTCAAGTATAAACTCTTGTAATATCTTATTAATTTTTTTTTCTTGGTCTAATTTTCAGGTAGTGAAAGATGGATATCACTGGAGAAAGTACGGTCAAAAAGTGACAAGAGATAACCCTTCACCTAGAGCCTATTATAAGTGTTCTTTTGCACCATCATGCCCAGTCAAGAAGAAGGTCAGTTCAGGCAACCAATCTTTTTAATTTGACTAATTAACTGCGTAAAAGAAAATTGTGTGTCAACGACTACTCTGGTAGTCAATCTTCATAAGTAAAAATATATCTACACTCAGTATTCTTACCCCAGATCAGTAATGGGAAGACATTATAAGATCTTTTCATAAAATCATTTATCATTTGAACATGGTTAACGAAATGTATTATTATAAGTATGATTTGATGTAAACCTGAGTGCATGTTACTATATAATTACCCTATTCCTATACTCACACTTAGACTAGAGAAATCATATAATATTACTCTATTAGTTTGTTTTTGCTCTGATTAAATGAATGAAACTCAATGTGTAGGTGCAAAGAAGTGTTGAAGATCCATCAGTTTTAATAGCTACATATGAGGGGGAACACAACCATCCTCTTCCATCCCAAGCTCAAGTAACAGTGCCATTAATTAACCAAAATGTTACAACAAATCCTACATTTCTGAACAAATTCATGGAAGACATAGACACAACTTCATTACAGCAAGATTTAGTCGCACAAATGGCGCATTCCTTGACCACGAACCCTAGTTTTACGGCTGCAGTTGCTGCAGCCATCTCTGGGAATTTTTTTGAATATGATTATTAATTAGCTTCTGATGAAGCAAATTACAGTTACTCAAACGGTTTGTATGTTTCTATTGAGATTCAAATGAACCTCATGTGAATTTGCCATATATTTTGAATGGATGTTCCTTTGCTATAATAACTGTTTGTTAGCTCATGTGTTTTCCGAATATAAGGGCTATTTGGGAGTATATGTTAGGATTGGTTCATAAATATATGCGCCATAATCGCATAAGATTACGTGATATAAAAATAAAAAATAAAAACAAAAACAGACTTGTTATATAGAATAAATGATTTTTGAATTTTTCTTGAATGATCTTTTAATTTGTCAATTTAATTATCTTGCAAGACTAATAAAAAGGAGAACTTTGAAAGTGCGGGGGATGGGGGTGAATTGTAATTTTTCCTTTCTTTTTCTAGGTAGTCGAGAGTATATGCGTTCTACTCGACTGGGCTTTTCAGGGAAGAATACAAAATATAAATTGCAAAAAGTAAATGACACAGTAGGTTTGATAATGGTTCGGATTCAGAGTGAATTCTACGTCCAACCCTCTGGTGTTGCAAGGGTGATCTATTTCAAGTACGAAGTAGCTTAATATAGATGGGTTGATGTTGTTATACACCAACAACTTTTGCCACTTTGTTCTTCTATCTATAGTTGATGCAATGGCTCACTAGTGTTTCTCTCTCTCTCTCTCTCTCTCTCTCTCTCTCTCTCTCTCTCTCCTCTTCTTTATTACAAATGAATCTAAAGCAGACTACGGTGTTTGTTTTAAGTAGAACAAAGAGATTCAAATTGGTTTGATCAAAGTATATATCTTTCCAAGGCTAGTACATTAGGTATTTATACTTCTTGAGGCCTTCATGACTTGTACGCCTTTTTGAGAGATCGCAAACCCAAGGGAGTTGTACTCATAAAGGAATCATAAATTGATTCTTTCTCGTAGGCTTGAATCATTTCTTCCTTTAATGAGAGAATATTCCCATTGTCGAATCCCTTGATTGATGCTTCAATTGACGTCTTTAAGTGGGAGAATCTTTAATAGAAGATTTCGTCCCTAGACATCCTTTGATTGAGATCCATCCTATAATGTCCCTTTTGATTGATTTTGCCAGCTCCTTTGATTGATTCTTCCGCTCTTCCTTCCTTTTTCTTTTGATTCATTTACATCTTCCATTATAATGCTTAGAACTGTTCCTGCACATAATGAGTAATTGATAATTTTTTATCATTGAAATCAACTTAGATCTCACAATCTTTCCCTTGATCGGCTGCTTTGAGTGTGTTGCAGTCAACTCCCCTCAATCTGTGTTTCTATATGTCTAGTTGACACCCCCTCGGTTGGACATTCTGTTGTGCCTCAGTTATAGTCGGCTCCCCTTCAATTGTATATCGTATAATATACCTGCAAAGGGAACATGTGCATGAAAATAGAACATATAACACAGAAATAGAGAACACATAGAACTGCAGGCCCCTAAGCTTGCTTACTTTTTCTCCCCCTTTGTTATCAACAAAATTAAAAGCAAGCAGGAAAGAAGTATTTGTCTTAATAAAACAAAGCCAAAAAAAGTTGTCTTAAACAATCAAACATCAGCGACGCAGAAAGTAAGTAAGGGTGGTTGCAAACCCTCCTTGAGGCGCTCAAAGCTGGCATTTATTGTGACAGAGACCTCATCGATTCTGTCATGCATCTCCTTGAAGGCCTTTACTACTTTTCCTGTAATTTTGAGAATCTCCACTTGAATCTTGGACACATCTGACCCTGTCTCCTTTGCCATTCCATGTATATCTTCAATCTTTCTTTGCATAGAGGATAAGGAGTCCTTGATGGCATACAATGTTTTATTGATAGATACGAGCTTTTGTAAGAGTTCAGGATCACTTTCACTAGGTGAGACACAAAAGCTTTTGCCTTGGACTCGGAGAGGACAATTTTGGTTTCACCTTCTTGTTTCTTGACTCACACTCCTTTTATAGAGATATTGCCCATATTGAAAATTCCTTAGAGTTGAACGACTTAGTGATAGTGATATAGGGTTGGTCAACAAGGGATATGTTGTTGGATTCAAGCATATGGGTAATAACCATACCATAAGGAATACTTGTGGGATCATCGACATTTTCTATCAAGAAAGGATGACCCAAGAAGACAACTCCACCATGTGTTTAGTCAGAAGATAGTAAACTAGGAAGGAATCACGCTGGGAGAAGGAAGAGAAGGATCATGTTCTCGGAAGAAGAGTGGTTGCCACAATATATGCTAAGACACGAGTTTCGAAACAGACATCACTAGGTCCTAGTCAACTAGTAATGGAGTCAGATGGTGATTCAGCTATACATCTTTTAGCTTGATCAAAAGATATTTCAAAATCCTTGGGCCATGTATTCTTAGAAAGCACAGAAAAACAAGAACAACTACATTGGAAAATAGAATCAAATAGAGCACAGTCCAGAATGCATTTCTCAAGAAATAAGGTTTCTAACTTATCAGGTTTTCTAGAGCGAAGATTAGCATTGAAGAGGTTCATATACCTTTGGAGGAGGCAAGGAGAGAAGGTTTTTCCAACCCTGGAGGTCGAACAGTTCCTTTACTTTGCAGTTGAGACTGTCCATGACATTTAAATCAACAACTTTGCCATGAGCGACATGCTTGTCTTTGAAAGCAATGAAGGCATCCATGTTGGGTGTGTCTCAGAAATTTAGGCCAGACTAAAGAGAACTGGAGAGATCAGTTTTGGACTTTTTGGGAGAGAAGGTTTCAAGGGAGGTCTACCATACGTCGTTTTCCTAGAGCTTTTTCATTGAGACAACGAGCATCATCTGAAAGATCTTGAAAGGAGGCAAAATCCTCAAAGTATTTTGATCCTAGATTGACTAATTCAGGAGGTTGAGAGGAGGGTTTGCCTTGAAGCGGGTCTTTTGTAGGTTGACGCAAAAGGGTTTTTGGAGTTCTTCACCAGGTTAGGGTTCAGAACAGGGGAGTGGAGATACAAACAATGTGAGAGGTACTAAAAGGATTTTAGACTTAAAAGGGTGAGAAATGGCGGTAGAGTATAGATGAAAAGGCGTCAGAGATTCGACTCTATGATTGACCGGTCTCTAAAAAGGTGTGAAAAAGGAAAAGTGCCAGACACTTAATTAATGCAACTTACACACTTAAGAAAACATTCAGACTAAGATACGATAATAATTAAAAATATCATAAAGGACCTAAAATTATTGGTTTATGGAAATAATGCCAAGAGAGTCTCACAATGCACAAAATTTGTCTTCTAGCAGGATTTTGTAGAGATGTCTGCTAATTGATCAGTGGAACTTACAAACAATAATTATATGATGCCTTTTAAAATATGATCTCTAATGAAATGACGTTTAATATCTATAT
This sequence comes from Nicotiana glauca, assembly GCA_026770625.1. NCBI lineage: Eukaryota > Viridiplantae > Streptophyta > Magnoliopsida > Solanales > Solanaceae > Nicotiana > Nicotiana glauca. The sequence continues at coordinate 41,617 of MU782463.1, read as the reverse complement.
GCTTAGCCCTAGATTGATGCACAGGATTCTTTGATAGACAAATAGCACTAGAATTATCACAGTAAAATTCATAGTCACCCAATTGATGTGATATCCAAAGTAATTGAGCACAGCATTATCCAATTGCTATGTACCCTGCTTCAGTTGTGGAAAGAGCTATTGATCCTTGTTTCTTTCTCTTTGGCCGGCCAGCTTGTTGAAACCTTCGTATTTCCTGCTGAGATCCCAAGTCTCCAAGTGGGCCCTCTTGGCCACCCACGACCTTGGCTTTTTAGAGAATCCCGCTCCTGTGTCGTAGGACTTTCTGCTCTAGGAGATTAGTGCTTTTCCTAGTAATTGACAAGTCCCATGTGTGCTTTTTCTGTCTTCCTCATCACCTGTAAGATCAGCATCTGAAAATCTCAAGTTTAAAATTGTTCGAGCGAGGATACTGAAGTCCGTAAGAGGTGGTTCCAATGAGATAACAAATTTTTTGCTTTACTGCAGTTAAGTGAGANAAGGTTTGCAGATGCGATCATGAATCGAACCAGATCGAAACATTCAGCTGTCGACGGACAAAGCCGGAACGTCGACCGCAAACGAAGGATGGCCAGGCCCCGGTTCCCAGGGTTAGGGTATTCCCTATTATGAGCCTACTCAGATCAGAACTAAACTAGTTGATTCTCTTTGGCCGGCCGGCTTGTTGCAACCTTCGCATTTCCTGCTGAGATCCCAAGTCTCCAAGTGGGCCCTCTTGGCCACCCACGACCTTGGCTTTTTAGAGAATCCCGCTCCTGTGTCGTAGGACTTTCTGCTCTAGGAGATTAGTGCTTTTCCTAGTAATTGACAAGTCCCATGTGTGCTTTTTCTGTCTTCCTCATCACCTGTAAGATCAGCATCTGAAAATCTCAAGTTTAAAATTGTTCGAGCGAGGATACTGAAGTCCGTAAGAGGTGGTTCCAATGAGATAACAAATTTTTTGCTTTACTGCAGTTAAGTGAGACTCCTTAGGAGATGATTGAAACCTGGACATTTACAAACACTAAACATTATATCTGGTCGACTAGTTGTTAGATATGATAAAGATCCAATCATTTCACGATACTTGGTTTCATCTATTGATTTTCCTTGTTCATCCCTGTCTAAACTTATAAAGGGACTCATAGGAGTTCCAATTGATTTAGCATTGATCATTCCAAATTTTTGAATCAACTTCTTTGTATTTTTGGTTTGGCAGATGAATATTCCACTTTCTGATTGATGGATTTGAAGTCCAAGAAAAAATGTTAGCTCTCTCATCATACTCATTTCGAACTCACTTTGCATGAGATTTGAGAAATCCTTGAACAAAAGAAGATTAGTACTAGCAAATATAATATCATCTATATAAATTTGAATAATAAGACTACCTTCAGTAGAACTCTTGATAAATAAAGTAATATCCACCTTACGTCTGATGAACCCATGATTAGTTAAAAAATCCTCAATCTTCCATACCAAGCTTGAGGAGCTTGTTTGAGTCCATAGAGAACTTTAGCTAACTTATACACATGATAAGGAAATTTGATTTTTCGAAGCCAAGAGGTTGTTTTACATATACCTCCTCATCAATGAAACCATTCAGAAAAATACTTTTGGCATCCATTTGAAATAGTTTAAAACCTTTAAAATATGAATAAACAAGCAATATACGAATTTATTCTAACCATGCTACAAATGAAAAGGTTTCACCATAGTCGACTCCTACCTGTTGTGGGTAGCCTTGAGCTAATGGTCTGGCTTTATTTCTTACTACCTTTCCTTCTTCATTTAGCTTGTTTTAGAATATCCATTTTGTTCCGACTATAGTAGCATTTGCTGGCTTAGGAACTAATTCCCAAGCTTGATTTTTGTTGAATTGCTCAAGATCATCCTGCATTGCTTGTATCTAGCTGGAGTCTTTTAAGGCTTCATCAACTTTATTTGGTTCTATTTAAGAGATGACTGCAATATTTGCTTTCTTTTTTTAGAGACCCTCTGGTTTTGCATCCCTTCGTTTGGATCCTATATGATGAACTTTTGGGGAGATTCAGGTTTTCTTCTCCATTCATTTTGTCGGGTTCCAATTATGGAAGTAGTTGGCTCGTTTTGTGGTTCAGCAGGATTGCTCACAGGTTCATTAGTCGACACCCTGACTATGACCGGGGTATCAGTAGACTTTTGTGGCTTGTTTATCCGTGATACTTCTTGGTTGATATTTGCATCAACTGTAATGATTTTTTTCTCAGCCATAGAGTTATTTTCATCAAATATAACACGGACTGATTGTTCTACATATAAAATACGTCTTTTGTAAACTCTAAATGATCAACTATTAATAGAATAACCAAGAAAAATATCTTTATCACTCCTAGGATCAATGTTTTCAAGGTTATCCTTGCCATTACAGTGAATGAAACAATTACTTCTAAACGGATGAAAGTAGCCAATATTAGGCCTCTTACCTTTCCTTAATTCATATGAAGCTTTATTCGAAATAGGTCCTATGAGGCACCTATTAAGAATATGATATGTTGTACTAACTGCTTCTGCCCAAAACTGATTTGGCAATGTATGTTCTAATATCAGTATCCTGGCCATATCTTGTAGAGTATGATTCTTGCGCTCAACTACACCAGGGTGATCTTCGGGCTGAGAAGTTATGGATATACCATTGATTGTTTCAAAAGTCTTCAAAGGATCTGCTTTCAAATTCTCCTCCAAGGTTTCTTTGAATGGTTGCGATAAGATACCCTTTCTCTCTTTCAATTCCTTAGCAGAAAATCTCAAAAGCTTTCAATGCTTCATCTTTATGACATCAGAAAATTACCCATGTAAAACGTGAGTAGTCATCATCAATAACAAAAGCATATCGTTTACCTCCACTGTTGGCAGTTCCAGTGGGTCCAAACAAGTCCATATGAAGTAACTGCAAAGGATTGGTAATGGGCATAGTGTCCTTGGTTTTGAAAGAGTTTCTAGTTTGTTTACCAATTTGACATGCATCACATACATGATTTCTTAAAATATTGAGTTTGGGAAGATTAATAACTTATCATGTTTGGAGAGTTTTTCAATTAGATGTATGCTTGCATGACTAAGTTTTTATGCCAAAACCATGGATCGTCAGATATGGATGCTAGATAAATTTGACTATCCAAATTTTCTATGCCATCAAGAATATAAATATTTCCATACCTTTTTCCTAGAAGAATTATTTACCTATTTTATCTTCAATGGCACATCCTGGTTTCTTGAATTTTACTTTATATCCTGAATCACATAGCTGACTTATGCTCAAAAGATTGTAATTTTGTCCATCTACAAGGTATACCTTTGTAATATCATAGTTATTTCCAAATGGATCTGTATTGGTACCAACTATCTTACCTTTTGAATCCTCACCAAATTAGTTATTTCCACCATTTACTTTTGTCACTTCTCCGAACAGATTTTTATCACCCGTCATGTGACTAGAGCACGCACTGTCGAAATACCATTTCCTTTGCAGCTCTTGCTGTTGTGTTCCTGCAAAATAGAATTAGCACCTTCTTTTTGGTACCTTTGTTGGTTAGTTTTACTGGAATCAGAATTGTTTTTGAATTTCCAAATTCATCCTGAAACATTAGATTTATGAAATCGACAAAAGGAATATTTATGTCCAACTTTGTTATAGTAATGCCACATAGGGGTTGATCCAGTTTTTGATTACCACTTGTGTTAGTACTTGTGAACTTAGTTTTAACCAGTCCCTTTCTAGTTGACTTGTAAATCGCTTGGTTAGACTTGACAGAACTATGACTAGTGGATTTGTGCATGCCATTAAGTTGCATTTGCAATTCATGAAGTTCATCTTGAAGTACATCTCTTTCAATTTCACACACTTCAAGCTTAAGTTCCCAGTCTTTTTTTTCCTTATTGAGCCTCCTTAGTTCATTCAGTAGTATTTGAGACTCCTTTAGGGTAAGATCAAGAATGTCCTATAATTCATTACATCTATCACAGTTATAGGATCTTACCTTGCTTGTTTCACCTCATGTCATGAAATAGTTTTCATTCCCCTTGAGTTGCAAGGGTGATGTACGAAGTAGCTTAATACAAATGGGTTGATGTTGTTATACACCAACAACTTTTTGTCGATACCCAATTTTTTTCTAAGTAATTTTATACCCAAAATACTTTCAAAATAGCATATATATGCATATATAAGCACACCCAAGAGTTTTGGCTTTTTAATAATTTTTAAACCAATTTATTGCCAATTTTAATGCAACAAAATCCAATAATTATTTCCAAAATTATCATTTTGGTGAATAACTCATTTTATTCTCACATTTTGTACCAAAATATAATTAAGGTAATTTTTGTATATTTTTACAAATTTATTTGGCATTTTTAAAGCTAAATTGCATATAATTACAATCATAGCCTATTTTGTGATTAATAGCATTTTATAATTACAAAATTAGTTCCAGTATTTTTAAGTTAATACAACAACAACAACAACAACCCAGTATAATCCCACAAGTGGGGTCTGGGGAGGGTAATTTTTAAGTTAATATTTATATAATATTTTTTTACTCAGTATTTTTAATTTATTTTTAAAACCATTATTACCTTTTTTATAAAATAAAAGGGAAGAAATGGGCTATTTAAAATCTAGCCTCAATTTTATTTTAATTTTAGCCCAAATTGGCACCCCAATTTAAACCCCAATTACCCGACCCAATACCCATTTACCCTACCCAACCCATAATCTTTTTTAATCTTGGCCGTTGATCATTTAGATCAACGGCCACCATCCCCCCTTTCCTTTTTTAATTTCAAACGACCCCTTACCCTACCTTATTTCTCCTCAAACGCCGCCTTTAGCCCCTTTTCTCTCAAATGCTCTCGAACTTTCTCGAAACTCTAATTGTTTTTTGCCGCTTTCAACCCCAAACACATCGGAATTCATGGCCGCTCAAGCCATGGACGACCTACATTCACCTCCTACTGCTCTCACGTGCCTAATGCCTGAAGGTTCGAGGCCAGACCTCGAGGGTCTTCCCTCAGACATTCATCGATTTGAGGTTTCCAGCCATCTTCGGCCTTGCTTCGACGCGTCTTGGCCTCCTGAGCCTGATTTCGACCTTATCGACTCCGGATCTGATCTGGTTTCTTCCAAGCCTTTCTCGTTTCTAGGGTTCTCAGAAACCCTAGCTTATTAGAGGTTCTTTTTCATTTATCTATTTAGATCTGTGCTAGATCTGTGATGTATTTAATATTTCAAGTGTTTTCCCCAAACTTTCTTTTCAAAAATCTTTTTGATCTCAAGTTAGGGTTTCTGAGTCTGTTTGCTAATATTTTGTTCGCTTATCATCTCTAGGTTTTGAAAACCTTAACTTTTGGGTTTTGTTTGAGAATCTGAAATTATTTGTTGTTTGTTTCATTTTGTTTATCATCTTTTAAGTGTTAAAAACCCTAATTTTTTGGGGATTTATGCAAGTTCCTGAAGTTGCTAGTGCATTGCATCTGTTTGAAATTGCCCGACTTGATTTGAAATTCCTTTGTTTCATGATCCCTTTTCTTTATGTGATTCCTTTGACTCAGAGTTCTTGCTATTTGTCAGACTTGACTATGTTTTCAGAAACGTTTTCACTTGACTTTTTCATGCTTCTGATCCTTTTCTCTATTACTAAGCCAATGAAATTTGACATACGAATGCTTGTTGTCTATTGATTCCGTGCTATTACTGTATGTTGTTTCCTCTTGCCATAGCTTGGACTCACATGCCTATTACTTGCGCACTTTATTTATATACTGAGTCCATTTTGTGATTGATTTTTCAAACTTGTGACTGATTTTCAAAACTTTTCCTTATGAAATTCTGATTTCCTTCGTCTGTTAAGGTTTAATTGATTTCTTTCCTTATCTTGCATTACTGAATCTTTTCTCAAAGTAAATATGTTCCTGTACTTGGACTTAATCACTTGCTGTATTGTTTTACTACTCTTTTTATGACAATAACCAATCTGCCTCTTAAATTGATTTCTTTCCTTATTTTTAAACCTATCACTGCCCGTTAAGAAGTGACCTCTTAATTAAGGGCAATTACTAGTGTAATTGAATCTGATTAATGATTGTTTCCATCTCTGTGGCTTATTACCTTACTTTTTACTCGTTTTCAAAAATTATAAATACATGTACTTCTTCCCTTTCAAAAAGGGTTCGAACACGAACAAGTCATTACTTCTTCTCTCAAATACACTTAGATTTTCTTAAAAAATATTTGAGTTCTCTGAACTCATAACTTAAAGTTCTCTTCTCTGATTGCGGTTTGGCTGAAAGAATCCTGCTTTTCTTTGTTTGCTTCTTTTGCAACTGGTATGTTACCTTTGTTTAATTTCTGCCACTCCCCTATGTGTTTATTTTTCAGTCCATTCTTTGGCTTACTGCTTCCATAATGTAATTTTTTTGCAAGTTGGTTTGTTTCTTGCTATGCTCCTACATGAATCCCTATCCCCCAATTCCTTTTGTATGTTAAGTTATGGTTCAGAAACATGACAACGCTTGACATTGTTGTTCATGTATATGGACTGGATTCCCTGAGTCCTAAACTCTTTCAAGTCCCATTCCCCTTTTCCCTTTATATGTATCCTGAGCTTAAGACCTTGGTATGGCAGTGTCCTAATCACTATCTAGACCATAGTTTGACCTTTAATAGGTCTGTGCTCTTATTTGCTGGCTGAACAGGCTTGGTCGGGGGTGTGCCAGCCTACCTCATGGTTAGGTATGATCACCATCCTGCCTTGGCACTCTCTACCCCTCTCTATTGCACTTGCACTCGTTCTTAGAACTTACGTTCTGCATCCCCTCTTGTGAGCTTTTCCTTGGGATCCATGAGCTCCCTCTGAACTTGAACACCTAAGGGCTGGCTCTTCCACACTGCACTATAACTCACTCTGATTAATATCTTGGGTGTAAGCACTGCCTGGGGTTCCTGAAGCTCCTTGGATCTCTGAAACACCCTAGATAAGAGAAGGCTTTGGAAATCTTGATCTCGGAAGTGGTTCAATCTCATATTATTAGACACTAAGTCTGAATTAGGTTCCTTGGATGCAGCTGATAATTTCTGATGTACTTTTAATTTCAGTTTTGTTCTACTGGTCTGTAATAATTTGTATAAACTTATGGGGATTTAGTGAAAAAGGGAGGGGGGGTTACTTTTATGCATAAAAGGGTAGAAAATATGCCTATAGGATTTTGTTTCTAATTTGTGCAATTTCACACGTAGAAAGCATGCCTATAGGATTTAACTTCTGAATTCTGCAACTATGCATATAGATACCATGCCTATAGGAATTTGTATCTCTGCATACAATAACGTCATTAGGAAAATAGTTAGGTTTAATAATAAAAATGGCATATATAGGTATCATTGTTTATAAGGATTCTATTAGTATTTGAAAAGGTATCACGTATAGAAAGCATGCCTATAGGGATTTTGAACCAAAGTTGTCTCACTTGTTTAAAACAGTATCGATTTTGCTAAAACAAACAACTTCCTACACCCTTTCTGAACTCTTAAAACTTTTTCTCACAATCAAATCAGTGCATTCTTTCTGAACTTACTCACAATCAAATCAGTGCATTCTTTCTGAACTTACTCGCGTTAACTCTGGTAAACATTTTTCAAATCAGCCTAAAGTCATTTCTTTATACTTATCTGACAAGTTTCTTCTAATCGGTCCGCAACTCAGTTCTTTTGTTTAAAAATTGGCAACTCTTTTTTCTAACCAGTCTGCATTCTGGAACTCGTTTTAGTTGTTAAACAACGTTTGTAACAATCCAGTGCCCTTTTTCTGAAACTTATTTTTTTACTCTGTAATTTTCCTTTAAAATTAGCTTGTGTTTTAAAAATCAGTAGTTCTATCCAACACATAGACAAAAAGGGTTAACTAATCAACTGGATCAGTCTTAAACAACTGCATTCGAGTAAGCCTAATACAGACTTCCTGTCTAAAAATATGTGTTGAACCAGTTCGCTTATCGCTTTAATTTAATTTAAGACTAAACCAGTACGTGCAAGACATGCTAAACTCTATGGCTTTATCTGATTTTAGGAGGCTTATTTGAGCCCTACTTGCTTATTTGCTTTTCCCTTTACTTTCATTATGTGTTTTGATTGACGCCTTAGTATTTTGTCCTTTGAAAACTATCAAAAGGCCCCAAACCCCTCTCCCTTTAGGACTAGTAGTCCAAATTCCTCCGGGACCAATAGGACAGGGATGGGTACTAGCATGCAATAAGTAACGAGACATTCCGCGCTTTAATATCTTAATGGGGTGGGAAGGGTAGATATGGATATGATGACCACGCGATAACACCACGTATATAAACTGTTAACAGGTGTTGTGTGGGGTGATCCATATTATTTATAAACATAAGACCCCTCTCTCTTTACCTGTTTATTTTTATTTCGAAAACTGTTTTTCTCAAATTTCAGCTTCTTTAACTGCTACTTCCAGTAATTATGTGAAATTTTTCCCTCTCTTCACTCATTTATTCTGAATTTTTAAAACTAGTTTCTTCTCAAATTTCAGCTTCTTAAACTTCGTTTTAGTTTCAAATTAATTGCAACTATTATATGAAAACCCCCTCGTATTTTTAATTCTTGCTTGTTTACTTATGTTGCTTGCTTAAAGTCATAATTGTAACATGGCCGGGAACCACACTAGTGGATCTTGAGGGGTGCCTAACACATTCCCCTTGAGATAATTTCTAGCCCTTACCCAAACTCTGGTTCTTCATCTCAAATTCTTTTCTTAAAAGTGTCCTAATGCACTATAATCATTAGGTGGCAACTCTTCAAACTCAAAAAACCCAATTCTCACAAGGGAATAGAGTTGTCCTCCTGAGTGTCATATACCCGATTTCGAACTCCGGTTCTGGAAAAAAGGGGGGCGTCGACACTTTTGTCACTTTGTTCTTCTCTCTATAGTTGGTATAACGCCTCATCGGTGTTCTCCCCCCCCCCTTTCTTCTCCTATTTGTTACATAAGAAATCTAAAGCAAATTACAGTGTTTGTTTGAAGTAGAACAAAGAGATTGAAATTGGTTTGATCAAAGTATATATATCTTTCCAAGGCTGGAGCAATAGGTATTTATACTTCTTGAGGCCTTCATAACTTGTATGTCTTTTTTAGAGATCGCAAACCCAAGGGAGTTGTACTCGGAAAGGAATCATAAATTGATTCTTTCCAAGATTAATTCTTCTGTTGATTTGCCTTGACTCGTGGGCTTTAATCATTTCTTCCTTTAATGAGAGAATATTCCCATTGTCGAATCCTTTGATTGATGCTTCTATTGACGTCTTTAAGTGGAAGAATCTTTAACAGATGATTTCGTGCCCTTTACCTCCTTTGATTGAGATCCTTCATATAATACCTTTTTTGATTGATTTTTCTAGCTCCCTTGATTGATTCGTCCTCTCCTTCCTTTTTTCGTTTGATTCATTTATGCCTTCCATTCTATTGCTCAGAAATGTTCATGCACATAAGGAGTAATTGGTTATTTTGCATCATTGAAATCAACTTAGATTTAAAACGCTTTCGTTCTAGCTAGTTCCACTCCCAAATGAAACTATGTGCTGCCAAGGTATGGAGCAACACAAGTATAATTAGGAATATAAAGGGGATTTATCCGAATAGAAAAGGTTAGGACGACTTCAAACCCGGAAATAAGGGTTCTTGTATTATGGTTTACATTATTGCCAGACTTATGTCCAAGCCTATGATGTTCTGAATATTTCAATTATTACATGGACTTTAATGCGTATTCTTAATGTATTTATGATTCAGTTTGCCATGAAGTTATATAGTGATTAATTTTCTTAAAGAACTTGGTTTTTGTACCTTGGCAGGTCGCCGAGATCCTTTGATGACCTATATGACCAATATTGAAGGGATATCTATCTAATCCGGCAGATTGCATAAAACCTATAGTAGTAATAAAACTAGACAAAGTATACAGAAAAGAGGGAGATTAGATAATTGTTGAATTATTTAATTAATTTTTTTTAATTTGATAGATATTTGATTCATTGAATTAAAAATGAGATATATAAAAGGGCAAGTTACATATTTGGCCAGTCGGTTAAAAATAATTATATTTTGTAGAAACATTTATTAAAAAATATGTATATTATATGTTCATATATAAAAAATTTACGTTTTGTCGACTATTATTTATAGAGTAACTTATACACTTACAGTTTCCCTTACAAATAACAATCAACAAACAAAAATAGGGTAATCCCACTAATAGGATATGGGGAGGATAGTGTGTAAACAGACCTTATGTAATAATTCGACCGGTCGTTTTACTTTTTTAGAACCCTGTTTCCCTAAATAAGACTTTCCATACTTTCTTTTACTATTTTATGACTTGCAGGGATGGTTAGTTCGGGAGTTGGAACAGTTCGAGTTGAAATCGGAACACTTGACTCCATGGTTTGGCATTAAAATTCTAAGTTTAACTTCGGTCAAAAGTTTGAGTAAACAACCTCAGAATTGAGATTTGACGATTCTAATAGGCTTGTATAATAATTTCGGACTTGGACGTACGTTCAAATTGGATTTTGGATGACCCGGGAGCATTTCGGCGCCTAATAGTGAAAGTTGGCCTTTTGGGTGAATTTCATAAGTTTGGGTTGAAGTGTATTTTTCATTATAGACGTTTGTTTGGGATTACGAGCCTGGGAATAGCTCTATATGGTAATTTTGGACTTAGGAACACGTTCAGAAGTGGACTTGGAGGTCCATAAGTCATTTCGGGATCACTTGGCGAAAGATAGAAATTTGAAATTTTTGAAAAGTTTGACCGAGGGTGGACTTTTTGATATCAGATTCAAATTCTAGTTTCGGAAGTTGGAGTAGGTCTGTCATGTCATTTAAGACTTGCACACAAAATTTGGCATGATTCCGAGTTGATTTGATAGGAATCAGACGCGTAGAAGTATTGTTAGAAGTTTTTGATTTCACGAGTTAATCCATGCGTTTTGGCATCCGATTCATGGTTTTTGATGTTATTTCAGTGTTTCGATCTTGCGAGCGAGTTCGTGTGATACTTTTAGACTTTTGTAGGCATCTAGTGTGAGCCCCGAAGGCTCGGGTGAGTTTCGATCGTTCGGAAGGATGAGAAAAGTTTCAATTTTTTGGTGTTTCTGTGCTGGTGTTGTAGTATCATAAATGCGAGAATTTGGTTTGCATTTGTGAACCTAGCATTTGCAAGGAAGGCTTCGCAATTACAAAGAATCCTGACCTGGGTATAGCTCACATTTGCGAGATTTCTAGTCGCATTTGTGACCTTGGCAGAGTTCGCATTTGCGAGTCCTTGGTCGCATTTGCGACCTTGGCAGTGGGAGCCCAGGTCTGCATTTGCAAACCAGGTGTCGCAAATGCGACATCTGCGACCTGTGCACAACTTTATTAAATATGAGACTTAGGCCATTTAGCTCACTTTCTTTCATCTCTTGAGAGATTTTTGGAGCTCTTGGAAGAGGGTTTTCACCTAGCACTTTGAGATAAGTAATTTCTATACAACATGAGTTAAATACATAGATTTGTGTAGATTAACATGTAAAAAATTGTGAAATTAAGGGTTTAGATGAAAAACCTAGGTTTTGGATAAAAATGAGATTTGACGACGAAAATGGTTATGGAATATGGTGAAAATCATATATTTGACTTCATGAGATTTGGATAACAATTTTTTTTGAAAATTTTTAGAATTCGGGTACGTGGGCCCGGGGTGAATTTTGGGAATTCGTCAATTAATTTTGGGGAAACCACATTAATAGTTAGGATGTAAACTTTTGAGCATATATTGACTATTTTATATAATATTTTACTAGTTTCGAGTGGTTTGGCACCAATTTGAGGGTTTGAGCACAATCTTGGACAAGAAAGTAGGAATTGAGACAAGGTAAGTCTCTTTTCTAATCTGTAAGAGGGAATTAACCCCATAGGTAAACTTAATTAATACGTGCTTTTAATTGTCGGGGTGCTACATACGCACGAGGTGACGAGAGTCCGTGCGTGGCAACAATTCATGCTTATTTCTAGGTAGTTTTAGGTTTACATCATGCTTTGTTGACACCATTATTTGATTATGCTTTGTTAATTGTCTTGAATAAAGTTGAGGTTGAGGATTTCCAGATTTTAAAAGTTTCTGGTTGAATTTCTTATTTTGGAAAAAATTGAGGGACATTATGTTAACTTGAGAAATCTATGTTCAACCGCATCACAAGTATATTCTGCGAGCTGGGTAAATTTCCACTACGCTTATAGGAGCGGGCCGTTCGCCTCTGCAGGTTAATAGATGCATCTATGGTTCGTGTTGTTCGACCCTCGGCAGTGCACACAGTATATGTATATGAATATTTGGATCGGATCGTAATCCACGACATAATTCGTGCATAATAATACTGGAAGACCTATATATTTGATATAGTTTTATTGGCTTGAATGGTGAAATGGTTAAATGAGGGAAATGATTTGGTTCTTTATAGCGGTGAAAGGATTATTTATTTTTTTTCTTGATCTGAGTTCTATTGTTATTTATGTATATGATGTTTAATTAAAATTTTATATTATTATATTGTTGGCCCATAGTAAGTGTCAAAGTCGACCCTCGTCACCACTGCTTCGAGGTTAGACTAGATACTTACTGGGTATATGTTATTTTTGTACTCATGCGACACTTCTGCACTAAATGTGCAGGATCTGAGGCAGGTGCTTCTGGATATCACTCCGGCGCACATCCCTAATTCTTGAGACTTCGCAGTGAGCTGCCCTTTCTAAGCCCGTTATGCAGCAGTCAAAGTCTTTCTTTTGCTTGAATATATCTAATCTATTTCACTTCAGTCAGTAGACTAGTATTCTTTCGTATGTTCTACTAGATGCTCATATACTTGCGACACCAGGTCTTGGCACACACTAGTGGACTTGTATTTTGGTTTATTTTCATGGTTATGACTGCACTCATTTGCTTTCATTTTATTTATTTTAAATTTATTATTTCTTAAACCTTTTAAATTAAGGAAAGTTTAATTACTTGGAAATCCATTAAAAAGAGAAATCACGTGGTAAGTTCGCTATTGGCTTCTGTAGCGGCTGAGCTGGGCGCCATTACGGACTATAATAGAATTGGGTTGTGACAATACGGTATCACAAAACTAGGTTCACGTAGGTCTTAAAAGTTAGGAGGAGGCTTAATAGAGTCTTTCGAGTCGATGCAGAGACGTCTTTACATATCTTCAAGAGGCTATAGGGTGTTAGGAAACTACTTTTTCTTCATTTCCTGTCATGCAGTTGATGTTATACTAAGTTTCTTTCTCTTAATCTCTCACAGATGGTGATAACACGCACAACGGATGTTTTGGACCTGGGAGGAGCTGCTCCCCCTATTGCCAGAGGCCGAGACAGATGCTAGGGGAGGGCACCGGCCCGGGGTAAGGGACGAGGAAATACCAGAGTTGCCCCAGTTGTACCACCTGCAAAACTAGTGGAGGATCCCGTTATTGAGGGGCAGGGTGAGGTGCTTGCAGTAGAGTTATCCCCCCGTATATTTCATGTCAGCACTGGGCTTTTAGGAGGTTATGGTTCATATATTGTGGTTCATGGATATTATGACCCAGGCTGGTTTATTTCCAGCAGATCCAGCCACATCTCAGGCGGGAGGGGAGCACAGACCCCTAGTGCTCAGGCTCCTGGGCATGCAGCTGTTGTATGTCAAACCCCGGACTCACTACTCATGGGCGGGGCCCGCTAATTGCAGCAGTTGTACTTGAGCGTAGATCAACTACGACTGGCGAGCCACAGAAGCTATTGGAGAGATAGACTAGGCTACACCCTCCTGTCTTTGGAGGTGAGTGACATGAGGATCCCTAGGACTTTATTAATAGGTACAGGGACAGACTGCACAACATGAGTATATTAGATTCCCACGGGGTGGATTTCACTACCTTTTAGCTGGAGGGCAGGGCCCGTAGATAGTGAAAGTATTATCTTCTTAGCAGACCAACAGGTTCTCCTCCCAGGACTTGGGATCATTTTACACGCCTCTTCTTGGATAGGTATATTCCTCCCTCCCAGAGGGAAGATTTGCGGTGTCAGTTTGAGCAGCTCCGACAGGGTCAGATGTCAGCGACCGACTATGAGGCAAGATTCTCTGAGTTGTCCTGCCAAGCACTTATGATACTTTCTACTGACACGGAGAGAGTGCGGAGATTTGTTGCGGGGTCTCACTTAAGTATTCAGGCTACTATGATCCGAGAGGTTGAGATGTGGACTTCTTATCAACTAGTAGTGGAGATAGCCCGGAGGATTGAGAGTTACCATCAGCGAGGTCGAGAGCAGATGTAGTGGGTCAAGAAGTTCCATTTTTCTGTAGAGTTTGTTGGTGCCCTGGCTGGGGGAAGGAGTCAGTTTAGGAGGGGTCAGCCTAGCAGGCCCATATATCCAGCACCACCACCTCCTTGGTGTGCTCAAGCGTGACCTTATTTCAGTTCCATGATAGAGTTCTTACCGTCCATCAGCTATTCAGGGTTCTTCCAGTGGGTACTTAGGCCATCAGGGATCTTCCAACGCCTATTTCGGTGCCATGCCAGAGAGTTCATATTGCCCACCGGATATTCAAGGTTCTTCTAGTGGGTATTCGGGCCATCAGGGTCAGTCTTCAGGGCACCATTCCATGGTACCAAGGGGTTGTTATGAGTGTGGGGATTCGGGTCACATGAAGAGGTTTTTTCCCAGACTTCGGGCAAGGTAGTACAGTAGGGTCATCAGCCTATGATTATAGCACCAGCCATCCGGCCGCCCAGAGGCAAAGGGCAGGCGGGTAGGGGTCATCCCAGAGGTGGAGGCCAGATAGGAGAGGTCAGCCAGCTGCTGTTCAGACAAGCGGAGGCCAGCTAGTCGGTGCTCCAGCTAGGTTCTATGCTTTTCTGTCCAGACCAGATGCAGTGGCCTCAGATGCCATGATCACAAGTATTATTTTTGTTTGTGGTGGGATTCTTCGGTATTATTTGATCTAGGGTCTACCTATTCATATGTGTCATCTCTGTTTGCTCATTTCCTAGATATTCCTCGTGAGTCCTTGGATACTTCTGTTTATGTGTCCACTCCTGTGGGAGATTCTGTTGTTATGGATCGATATATCGGTCCTATGTGGTCACATTCTGTGGTTATGAGACTAGAGTAGACCTTCTGTTTCTTGATATGACCGACTTTGAGGTCATCCTGGGCATGGACTTGTTATACCCATATGACGCCATCCTTGATTGCCATTCCAAGACTGTTACCATAGCCATTCTAGAGCTACCTAGATTGGAGTGGAAGGGTTAGTTTGTTAGTATATCTAGTCGGGTTATCTCTTTTCTGAAGGCTCGACGAGGGTTGTTCGGCTTATCTAGCTTATGTTCGGGATACTACCGTAGAGACTCCGGCGATTGATTCAGTGCCAGTAGTTCAGTAGTTTTCCGATGTGTTCCTTTCTGACCTTCCAGGTATGCCACCAGGTCGTGATATCCATTTATGTAGTGACTTGGCTCCAAGTACCTAGCCTATATCTATCCCACGGTACCGTATGGCTTCGAAAGAGTTGGAGGAGCATCTTGAGGATTAGCTAGCAAAGGGGTTCGTTAGACCAAATGTATCACCTTAGGGTGCACCAATATTATTTATGAAGAAGAGAGATGGGACTGTGCGGGATGTGCATTGATTACTGCCAATTGAACAAAGTTACTATTAAGAACAAGTACCTGTTACTGCATATTGATGATTTGTTTGACCACTTGCAGGTTGCTAGGGCGTTCTCTAAGATCGACTTGAGATCGAGTTATCTCTAGTTGAAGATTCGAGACTCGGATGCTGTGAAGACTACTTTCGGTACTAGATATGGCCAGTATGAGTTTCTAGTGATGTCCTTCGGCTTGACTAACGCCCCAACGACATTTATGGATTTGATGAACAGGTTGTTCAGGCCATACATTGATTCATTTGTTATTGTCTTCATGGAAGACATTTTGATCTACTCACGTTGCAGGGAGGAACATGAGTAGTATTTGGAGTGGTGCTTCAGACACTGCGAGAATAGAAGCTATATGCTAAGTTCTCCAAGTTTGAGTTTTGGCTAGATTCTATATATCAAGCGAGGGTATTAAAGTGGTTCCAAAGAAGATTGAGGCAGTTCACAATTGGCCTCTTCTCACTTTTACAATCGAGATCATGAGCTTCTTGGAGTTAGCAGGTTATTATTGCCGGTTTGTGTAGGGGTTCTTATCCATTGCAACACCTTTGCCTAGGTTGACCCAGAAGGGTGTTCCTTTCTGTTGATCCGTTGATTGTTAGGTGAGCTTTCAGAAGATCAAAACAGCTTTGACTACAACACCGATTCTAGTGTTGCCTGATGTATACAGTGTATTACGACGCTTCAGGTGTTGGTTTGGATTGTATACTGATGTAGGAAGGATGAGTTATTACATATGCTTCATGTTAGCTGAAGATCCATGAGAAGAATTACCCTGTGCACGATTTCGAGTTTCTCGCGATCATTCATGCTCTTAAGATCTACAGGCATTATCTTTATGGGGTGTCCTGTTGATCCCGGCGTACTCAACCTTAAGAAGAGTGGGCGCTAAGACTTTTACCCAATAGTGGTATCGGGGTCAATTTCCATAGGGAGCTTGGAATGGAGTCGAGTATTTGTTTGGTCTAGAAATGCGTTTTAGCTCCTAATTGTACTTCTAACATTTTTGGGGTTTTTGTGATTATCAACTACAATTTAACAACTACTAATTAAAACTAAGTTATGCTAAGATATTAATTCTAGGTTGTATGCAAGATAGAGAAAGGCACTAGGGTCGTGGCATTACCTAGGTGGTCAACTAACGGGTAGAGATTCCTAATACAAGAATGATGATTATGGGACTTATGCTATAACCGTTGCACGATTGCACTCACTCTCACACCTCTCGGTAGAGAGAGTGATTTTGCCCAATTGACTCTCTCGAGACCAATTGGGTAGGCCAATATGCCAAAGCATCTTAGGGTTCAAATTGGGACTACCATTCTCATGGGTCATGTGAGCACGTGATTTTTGCCCTAAGCAAATTATTCCTAAAAATCCAAACAAAATGATTTTTTAATTTTTGTTGATATTTGTGGTATTTTTGTGTTAATTAGTTGTATAATAATTCATATTAAAAAATACAAAATATGCATATGCATTAGGAGTTTAATTTTATAATTTTAGTATTAATTCATTTTTAAACAAACTAAAGGAAAATCAAAATAGCATTTTTAGTGTTTTAATTGAAAATTACTATAAAATAGATATTAAATAAATTTTAGAAATTAATTAGTTTAACAATTTAATAAAATCAGAAAATAAATACAATATACAAAAGAAAATAAATACAAAAATACAAAATAAAAAATAAATACAAAATACAAAAGAAACAAAAATACAAAAGAAAAGAAAATACAAAAGAAAAAATACAAAAATACAATACAAAAATACAATACAAAAATACAATACAATAAAATTTGGGTTAAAAATTGGATTGGTTACTAGCCCAAAAATTAGAAAATGTCCAGGCCCAAAAAAAAGAGTCTCACCCGGTCAGCCAGGGAATCCAAAATGAATTCGTTTAATTATGTGAGATCTGGACCGTTGAAATACTTAATCTAACGGTTCAACACTGATCTCTTCATTAAATAAAACGACGACGTATGAAAGCGTTAATTTTGGCCGTTCATTTGGTTAATCCAATGGATGAGATTGAATCGTCATTAAAGTTAGACGGCATCGTTTTAAGTCCCAAAGGATTTGAACCGTTGATTCATCTAATCCAATGGCCACGGATCATTAGTGGTCTTTTAATATAACAAATACACATACAATCCTAATCAATTTCATTTCTTCTTCTTCCTTATCTCTCCGCCGCCCTCTTTTTCTCTCTTAGCCGCCACCGTCTCCTCCCCAGAACCCCGCCAGAACCTTACCGATGGGAGACAACAACTAAGCCAACCGGCCCACCATTAACACCCCAGAATCTCCATAACCTCCTGATCACACCCCTGTATTCCCCTTCCCTAGAATCCCTCTGAATTATCTCGAATAAACAA
This sequence comes from Nicotiana glauca, assembly GCA_026770625.1. Lineage (NCBI taxonomy): Eukaryota > Viridiplantae > Streptophyta > Magnoliopsida > Solanales > Solanaceae > Nicotiana > Nicotiana glauca. Next base: position 23,447 of record MU782463.1, on the reverse strand, counting down.
AAGAGTGTCGCCGGAACCCTAATTCTGGCGAACACTACTTTACCCAAATCGCTCCAAAATCACCCTGTGACATCCCCTAACCACCCTTAGCCCATTTTTAAAATCTCTGAACCTTAAAAGTCACTGAAATCATTCAAAAGGCAGATTCAAGGGTCTGCCGGCGATCCAAAAACCAAGAAAATAATATCCAAGGTTATTTGAAGTTCTGAAAAAGCTTTCAACTAAAAGAGAGAAAAAGAAAGAAGAAAAGAAAAGTAGAAAATCTAAAAAAAATAAAGCTAAGTATTTCTTTTCTTTTTGTCTCTTTTTGCCTCTTTTATTTTGTTTCTTTGCATATTTTGTTTCTGCATGATTAATTTTTAGATGATATTCTTAGATTCTGATAAATTTCGATATTATCTGTTTGATTTTTGTGGCAATTGTTTGGATTCTGATGTTTGAACTAATTTCTTTTAGATATTGATATTACTAATCAGTAGTAAATTAGGGTTAATAAAATTAATATAAGAAAATTTCTGTTGGTTTCTGAATTTTCGATTAAATGTTAGTTCTTAACCTTTTATGATTCTAATATTTTTAGAAATAATTTTATCTGGTTAAATTTGTTAGTTTGAATTGATAATAGTTAGTTTGAATATCTCGTTAGATTAACTGATTCGATTGGTTATAGCTGTTTATGTCTGATTACATTTCATGAGTAGTTAATTCTAAAATTAATCAAATTTAAAGGGGTAAAAGGGTAAAAGATAGTAGAGTCATTTGGTGAATTCAAGTCATATTCAGGGGTAATTTGGGGACAACAAAAGGTTTAAATGTAATAAGCTTTAGGAAGTAGGGGTAATATGAGCACAAGAAAAGGGTAATTTAGTGAATGCTGAATAGAAGTGGGGGCAAAAGGGGAATTACATTAGGATAGAATATTCTAGATAGGGGAACAGGGGGAATTCTGCATAAATAAGAGGGTAATAATCGAATAACTAATAAACAATAGGGATAAAATTGAAACAAAAGAGGGACTACTTTATAATTTCTGAAGTTTGAATTTCCCTCCCTTTTAAACTCTATAAATAGGCCTCATTGAATAAGTTTTGCAACCTGAAATCTTCCTGAAAACACTTCTGCAATTCTAAGTCTTTACTTTCGAAATTCATCATTTCCAAAACTCAAAAATACCAAAAAACAGTGTAAAAGTTCAAAAAATCTTACTATTCCACCAGAGTTCAATTAATTTGGAGGCTGTTTGGTTCTGATTGTCAAGTGTTGGAGAAATGACATTGTATTAGTCAAGTGTCTGGCTTTCTGTTGGTCTATCCTTGCTGTGGTTGAGATCTGGTGTTGATTGAGGTTGTGGTTGAACTGCTATTGAATTGCTGTTGCTGATTCATTTTACTATACAAATAGACCTAGAATCTCATCGATTTCCTTCCTTTTCCAGGTACAATCACTTCTATTTGATGTATTTCAAGCTTGATGCAATGAAAACCAAGTGGAATTATTGCTCATGAATCTGTTAGCAATAGATAAATTTTGTGTAAACAGATTTAAATAGATATAAAAGCAGTAATTATATGTATTCATTTGGATTAATAGAACTTGTATTGGACTTTAAATTTCGGACTGTTTTGCTTCTATGTTTAGATTAGATGATATTTGATTTATAATAGAACTCTAATTGAACTTTAAGATCTAGCGAGTTAGCATATTACTGTTAAATTTAAAATAATTCGAACAGTTAGTCTATAATGAAAGATCTGGAAATGTTTTAGTGAGTTCGATTTACTCAGATTAGTTTAGTTTAACTTTGATTGGAAAATTTAACAAATAAAAGTAATAATTTCATATATTTTCAGTGGCTCTAATGTTTTTTCAGTAGTTCAATGAATATTTGTTTTGATTTTAAAAATTATAGCCTTATTCGGTTCTTATTTCATTAATATTCAGAACTGATAGTTAAATAAATGAACAAACGAATTTGAACATAAATTTTAAATGTTTTCTTCGTTAACTTTCTGCAGTGTTATTGAATACACTTAGAGTAGTTTAAAAATCAATTCATCACAACTGGTTTAGTATTTGTATCAAATTTCAGATTAGTGCAAGGCCACCTAGTCTAATGTGATTTTGGGCTTTGGATTCACCTAACATAAGCCCATATCATTGTTCAGCTTCATTTGTGAAGGCTTGGGCCTGTCTAAGGCCTATCTTCTATAGATTTTTAACAACATATGTTTATTGGACCTTGTTAAAATCTAAAATTGGAGATTGCTTATGCACAATACTAAAGTGCTCGAATCAATAAGGGTTTTCGCTTTGATTTAAGGATAAATACAAATAAGGAATATAGTTTACTAGGATTGGATTTTAATAATATAAATGAGATGAGTCTCGCCCGACAAATCAAATACATAGTCGCGGGGCCCTCAATAATTGCTATATAAAAAATATTAGAAATCGGGAGGATCGTTTAGCGAATTTCACGGTCTTCCCAAAATATATAACACATTAGCCGCTTAGGCGCGATTTTTAATAATATTACTTTCCTAATATGGGTGTGCATCTCATGCAACCCAAATCCAAATCCAAAAATGTCGAATGAGAATATGTCGAGGATCCGGGTGCATTTCATGTGACGTGATCCGAAAACATGTCCTTAAACAATGTTCACTTTCTTAAAATAAAATAATTCGATAAAAAGCGGTAATTAATTCTAAAATTGCATAAATAGGATAATATGTATAAAAATCAAACATTTTAGCCAAATACGACAGTTGAGCGACCGTGCTAGAACCACGGAATTCGGGAGTGCCTAACACCTTCTCCCGGGTTAACAGAATTCCTTACCCGGATTTCTGGTTCGCGACTGTTAAACAGAGTCAAACCCTTCCTCGATTCGGGATTTAAACCGGTGATTTGGGACACCGTAAATCTCCCAAGTGGCGACTCTGAATCTTAAATAAAAACGAATCCCGTTTTAATTGTCCTTAAATCGGAAGAACTCCTTTATTATACCCTTCCCGGGGTGTAACTCGGAAAAAAGAGGTGTGACAGCTCTGGCGAATCTGCTGGGGATAAAGAACCCAGAACTTCGGTTCAGGGTTCAAGAATTCGAGCTCAGTTAAATTTTTGTATTTGGCTTTATTTGGTTTTGATACATGTTCCATGCTTTCCATGCTAAATATTTACCGCTTTAATATTTGTTGAACTGTATATAAATTGTCGCGAATCCCTCCCTCTTTCTGAGTCTTCTACATCATGGAGAAGGGTG
>MU782462.1:8465-39399 GCA_026770625.1 Nicotiana glauca | reverse complement strand
TGATTTTAAATATTGAAATTAAACTTAACAATTATACCAATTAACTCTAAAATTATTTAATAACCCTTTTGTAGTAATTTTCAATTAAAACAATAAAAGCTAAAATGAACTATTATTTTTTTGATTTTTCTTCCATTTGTTTTTTTTCCAAAAATGCATTAATACTAAAAATGTCAAAACTAAAATTTTTAATGTATAAGCATTTTTTGTATTTTTAATATGAGTTATTATGTGATTAATTAATAAAAGAATGCAACAAAATTCTTAAAATTGTAAAATTATTTTATTTGAAATTTTGGAATAATTTGCTTAGGGTAAAAATCACGTGCTCACAATTGTTATTCGAATATCGATTTTGATTTCTTAGTTTCTCATATTGGTTTATTTATTCAATCTTGCACTTAATTATTTGATTGTTTGATCACCAATTGAATACTATCTACGAATCTAGAGTTGAACTCAAAAGTGGGAATTCTAGATTGCATATAGGATTGAATAGAGCAAGTTCTTGAACCTGGGCCTCGGGGAACAGATTCGCAGTTAGGATAGACATATACCTAATTGCCTTGCTTGATTGATTTACAGGAACTATAAATGTATTCTTGTTGATTCTAATTCCATATNTTTTCATTACATTGATATCATCAAAATCTGCTCTTTCTCTTTGTTAAAAGTTCATTATTTGTTTTTATTTATTTAATTAGTTTAGAATCAAATACTTCCAGGTTTAATTCTTGTATAGATAATTAGGATAGTCTAATTTAGTTAATTGTTAATCACAAGTCCTCGTGGGATTGACATCCGACTTTTAGTCACTTTATTACTTGACGACCGCGTATACTTGCGTGTGCGTTTGGCCTCAACAAGTTTTTGGCGCCGTTGTCGGGGACTTAGAAATTAGCTATTTTTCTAGATTAGATTCTTACTTTTATCTTTACAAGTTTTGTTGATTTTTATCTTTTTGTAAATATTTTTAGTTTATAACAATCTAATTTTTCTTTTAGTGTGTTTCTAGTTCTCTCAACATGACATCTGGGGATGAAATATCCGGAGGTAAGGTTATTGATGAAGACGCCTGGTGGACGGAAGACTTTTATGGCCCGTCCTTTTGGGCTTGTCTTGACCTGAACTCCTGGAGGTCTGAATTTGAACATGGGAGTAAGGGTTGGTATTGGAAAGAATATTCATGATTAAGGGAATATGAGAAACGATGTTGTCTTCTAACAATGTTGGTAAATGATTGGTCTAAGGAGAGAGATGAACTTGCACATAAAATTGATAATTTTAGCTTGGCTGTACATAACTTAGATGCAGATTTGAATGCAAAGGTTGATGGGTGTAACGCCCTACAATCTAATAATGAGTTGTGTGAAGCTGAAAAAAATCTTCTAGACCAAATTGAGAAGCTAAAACGAGAATACGAATCACTAGACCCCGTTTTTCTTGAGGATGCCAATATTGAGAAGAGTGCTCTAGAGTCATGTGAGGGAGTAGATAACATTACTTTGGGAGACTTGAGTGTGTGTAAATATGAGGATGCAAATAGTAGTAAAATTCATGAGTTAGAGCGCATTAGATCTCATTCCAACCATTTTTCCACATTGTGTTTAGATAGTAAGATAGTAATCGAGTCATCTGAGCCAATGAAGGGGTCAAAGAGTGAGGATGAGAGTGCCTATATTCTTGAATTTGTTGCACCAAAAAGCAAAAATTACATTCCTCATCTAAAGGCTGAGAGGTGTAGAATGAAAAATTTATTACTTGGCCTGGTTATCTTTGTAGCCCCACCAAAGGTACATAACCACAGACTGGAGGCCATGCTAGGGGTACAATTCATATGTTCAAGGTGGAGATAAAAAATTGGCTCAAGTCGTGCCACGACTTTAAATTAGGCGCTTGTTGGGAGGCAACCCAGCTTTACTGCTTTCTTTTATTTTTATTTATTTTGTTTATTTTATTTTCTATCTTTGTAGCTTTTTTGTGTGTAAGATTATGAGCATATAACGAAAGCCACTGGAAGTGTGCAAAAGTGAGCTATGTGAATAAAATAAGTTTGGGGTGACCGCACAGAGGATCGTACCTGAGAGAAGTCTGAGTATCCCGTGAGCTGCTAATGCTTCGGCCTTTGGCCTATCAGGGAATCTCTTTTACCCTCTTGTTACTTTTAGTGTGCATTGAGGACATTGCACAATTTTAAGTGTGGGGTGAGGAGATTGTCTGGGTGATTTTCTGTGCTATGTTAGCTTAGTTATAGTACTCGTTCTCAGTGTAGTAATTTCTTTTTTTAAAAAAATCAAAAAAAAATTGAAAAATTTGGACTTTTACCGACGATGGATTTTGTGGACAACTTTCTTGAGGGATTAAAGTCTAAACAAAAAATACAAAAATATCTTTTAGCTTTCTTTAGGTAGTAATAATCCTCCGCGATTTTTCTTTGTGCCTTGGTTCTTTTTCATGGGATGTAGTTTGAACCGAGTAGTAGTATTTTTTTTTATATTTTAGAATAGATTAGAATTTAGGGAATAAATGGAGGAAGAATGATGAACCTAGGAACCCTTGGCTTGTTTGATACTAGCATATTTAGGATTTGGCATGTGTAGTATCTTCCCTATGATTTGAAATTATTGATGATGCCTTGCTTAGTTAGATAGCATTTCTTGTGATGCCTATGTCTTGTTTTATTGACTTATGTTCACTTTGTGCTTCATGCTTAATATCCCGTGGCTCCGCGAATACTTGTATTTGTTGAGAGTCGTTATAAGACCGTTCTTAGTGAGTCATGTGCCATGTGTGGTGAGGTTTTTGTATAGTCTATGTATTGTACTTGTGTCTAAAACTTGCCCGGTATGTGAGTTGAAGCGAAATTTTAAGTGATGTTCGGTTTGAAAAATGATTCTAGGCTTTCTTTGATCTTTTTGAGATTAATTTCTTAACACAAATAAAATTCATCCCTAGTTAACCCTTTTGAGCCTATAGACTTTTGTTTGGCACCCACATTACAAGCCTATATCCTTTTTGTTCCTAATTGATATCTTTGATCCCTTTACCTCTTAAAGCACTTTAATTGTAAGATGAGCACTAAAAGAAGTAAGAAGGAACTAAGTGTGAGATGGCTTTTGAGTGGAACCAATGAAAGGAAGAAAGGTGCACTTGTTTTGTAAAATAACACACCACTAGCAAAAATTAAAAAAAAAATATTGGTGAATAAATTGTTGTCTTGTTCCTGCTAGTGGGGTATAAATTAAAGTAGTGCTTAAAGAAAGAGGGAACATTGTTGGGAGTGATTTTAGTTGTGAAATTGAAGATGGGATTGAAAAATTTGCGCTCAAAGCGATTATGTGATGTGTTAAAATGCTTAGGAGGGTGAACCACTATTCCTAAATATATCCTACCCGTCCCTTAGCCCACATTACAACCATGAAAAAGTCCTAACTGATTTTAGATCGAGCGAGCCAACATTAGTAGAGATTTACATTAAGGGCAAGCCTATGGTACCAAGTGCATGCAGGTGACTTCTTTTGTGAGAGTGAGAGAGTTCTTTGATATATATATGAGTCTTTAAACTATATTTGATCATGAGATTTGATTGTGTGGATTCAACGTATTCTCTTGTTCTTGTTGTGAGGGCACATGGCTTTATGAGGGATAGATAATGTTATTAGACTTCTCTATGACGTTGGGTATTCAAGCCATGAGTGCATTGTGACATTGAGTCGATTTTTGAGGCTAGGATTGTTGTGAGCATATTGTCTTTGTTTGAATATTTTTGAAGAATGACATAAGTAAAGGGAAGTGTATGATGATTGCATATGCTAGAGTTTAATTGTTGCTATCAACCATAATCATTGGTGTAGTGTGCTTCGAATATGTTAAGTGCTCATAGATAGAGTAAATTTTTGGTTGAATCGAGGACGAGTAACGTTTAAGTGTGGGGTGTTGATGATAGGATATAATTACATATTTTAGTCGCTTATTACACTCTAATTTACAGCACTTTAATTGAGTTTGAGCTTTAATCGCTAGTGTTTTGCACTAATTGTGCATTTTATGCCTTGTAGGAGTGATTCCGAGCGGTATAGATGTTATGGAATGAATTCAAGTGATTTGGAGCTTTAAAGTTTGATTAAAAGTTCAAGTAATTTAGCCGGGATCGCATTTGGGGGTCAACGGATGATGGTTAGAGCGAACGAAGACTCCAGTAGACAGATTGCGTATTGTTTAGTAAAATAGACATAACTTTTTTTTCAGAACTTCATTTTGGCTCCATAATATATGGTTGGAAATATAACTCAAAGGACTACAACTTTCATGTTTTACATTGTTCTAAATGCAGAACGGAACAGGGTGAAAAATGCGCAATAGCGTGGTCATGCTAGTTTTAGCGCGCACAGAAACAGAACACTTGTCAACTAGCGCGCCCAGATGCGCGCCCAGATGCGCGACTGCAGTAGTTAAGCCCGGGAAAATTGTTCTTTTTCACATTGGAGAAGTTATAATTGTTTGGGCTCAACCCCACTTGGTATATATACATAGGAGAACGTTTTTGAGAGAAATTTCTGACCAAGGAAGAGCACAGAGCCGCCGTGGAGGCCGGGTTTCATTTTTTTCTTTCCTCAAACATAGTTTTTTTATAATTCTTTGTATGATTTGTTGTTTTTCTACCATGTCTATGTGGAGCTAAACTTCACGTTCTAGGGTTGTGGTTCTTTCATGACTATTGTTATTCGAATATCGATTTTGATTTCTTAGTTTCTCATATTGGTTTATTTATTCAATCTTGCACTTAATTATTTGTTTGCTTGATCACCAATTGAATACTATCTACGAATCTAGAGTTGAACTCAAAAGTGGGAATTCTAGATTGCATATAGGATTGAATAGAGCAAGTTCTTGAACCTGGGCCTCGGGGAACAGATTCGCGGTTAGGATAGGCATATACCTAATTGCCTTGCTTGGTTGATTTACAGGAACTATAAATGCATTCTTGTTGATTCTAATTCCACAGAAATATAGGCGTTAAGTTAGCTTGAATAGGTGAGTAAGAACTCGACAGATTCTTATGAGCAATATTAACCCAGTCAACCAATAAACTAGATAAATTATTTAGTCAATTCAATTAAAGAATACAATAGGATTGTTAGATAGCTCATAACCCTAGATCGTTTTCATTACATTGATATCATCAAAATCTGCTCTTTCTCTTTGTTAAAAGTTCATTATTTATTTTTATTTATTTAATTAGTTTAGAATCAAATACTTCTAGGTTTAGTTGTTGTATAGATAATTAGGATAGTCTAATTTAGTTAATTATTAATCACAAGTCCTCGTGGGATCGACATCCGACTTTTAGTCACTTTATTACTTGACGAACGCGTGCGCTTGCGTGTGCGTTATTATTTATGTGCTCTATATTGTTATTAATTGTTGTTGGCTGCTGGAGTTAGACTGGATCATGTTCTAGCTCGTCACTACTTTCCACCTAAGGTTAGGTTTGTTACTTACCTGTACATATGATCGGTTGTATTGATACTACTCTTCTGTGCATTGTGTGCAGATGATAGCTGCTGAGATTGATGTGTTTGATTGAAGCTGGATTTGAAGATGTACTTGCATCCCTGTTGTAGCTGCCTCTTGTTTGTGGTAGACTTAGATTTATAAAACTCTGTTTATGTACTTTTCAAACAGAAGATGAATTCTCTTCATATCAGCTTTGTAAACTCTATTCTTAGAAGCTCATGATTTGTACTACCAGTCCTCGGGGAATGTATAAAATTTAGTTAACTTCTCTATTTAATTGTTTGATTGACTTCACTATAATCAAATAGTTATTAGTTGGCTTACCTAGATGGTTGGGTTAGGTTCCATCACAACCAGTGGATTTTGGGTTGTGACAGATTGGTATTATAACTCTAGGTTCATAGGTTCTACAAGTCATGAGCAAGTGTCTATTAGCGTCTTAGAGATTGGTATGATGACGTCCATAACTATTTTCGAGAGGCTACAGGACATTTAGAATATACTTCCCATATTTTTTTCCTTATCGTGCGACATCGATTCAGATTGAAACGTAATCCTTTGAATTTCCTTCCACGCATTCATATGCGCACATGGGCACTCAGTATCAGCTGTGCATCGACAACTTGTGATTCTATGGATGAGGTGCGAGATGTGATTTCAGTGGGCTGATGATGGGCCAGTCTGCAGGTATTGAGGCTAGGCTTTGACTGCTGTTTGATCATAGAGAGTTTGATTGTGTGGGCATGTGATTTTAGATTTATATGTTCGGTAGTGTCCCTATTAGTGGAATTGTTGCTGGATAGATATGTGATGAGTATGATGTGACTGCGAGATGTTATGGTTTGAATGTGACGAGAAGGATTTGTTTAAGGTGTAGAAAGAGCTATTAGGTGATTGATTTCTATCTTGATTTGATGAATAGCCTCGAGTTATGAGTATATTGGAGGATTTTTCATGTTGTTTAGCTGTGAAACGAATTAGGTTCTCATGCCTTGTTTTTTAGTTCAGACTTAGAGAGATTAAGTAATTGCGTAATAGTGTGCTAGAGGGTAAAAAAAGATATTAGTTTGAGGCAAAGCAGGTGGGTTATAGCGTGCGGGGTAGTCTATGGATGTGTGATTTTATGATATTAGGTGGAGGTTTTATTTTATACCAGTATGTTATATTTGTGCGACTTGAAGTATTATATGGTTTGTGTTACACGATCTTATGAAGGATTTAGTTGAATTTCTGTGCGGGATTTTGGAAGCAACAGAGTATAGGTATTGTAAGTGATCAGATGATTTACTCTTTGGCTCGAGCCAAGTGGGGGAGTATGTTATCGACGGGTCGATTGCATGGTTTTGTGTTGTATTGGCTTCAGTTTGAGGTATACTGGTAAATTAGTTATGGCTTACAGAGGTTGAGATCGAGGATGACTCGAGTAAAGGAATTTTTAGATATGGTTTTATTATGTTTTGTGGGTATATGAGAAACATTAAATGATCGAGTTGTTACTCGTAAAGGATGTAATGTGCATGTAGCACGCAATTTATTTGGTTGCATTAGGGTAGGGTTACTTTCTTGGGTGTTGGTGTGCTAATGGGGCACATGTCGTTCAGTTTGTTTGGGCGGTGCAATTGGGATTTGAGTGGATGACTCTAGAGGATGGTTCTAATGGATTCAAGATTTATATGTAACAATTGAGAATGTTGCGAATTTATATATGGCTAGAAGCTGAAAGTTACATTGGATGGTGTCAAGACTCGCATCATTTCTATATCATCATGGATTCTACATTTCAGCATCAACAAGGTGAAATAACTACTTGAAATTCTCTCTTCGGAGTGAGTATCTCGGTCGTGGTATTTTGGGGTGCTTAAGAGAGCATTTAACAGCTTATGAGCCTTAAGGAAGTATGGCTTTATGCTAGGGTTGGGATCCGATGTGGTGAGTTTTGGTTGAGGATTATGGTATCATGGTAAGGAGCAGTATCAATTTGAAGGTATTTCCGAAGGAACTCAGAGAAATAGGACAACTTGGTGGTAGGTTGGATCATCATAGTAATGGGTGAAATCGTTTCCTTGGGTACCTATGACGTGGCTAATCTTTAAAGGTGTCTCTTGGTATTTCTCTTGGGTTTTTGGTGGTCTGCATGGCGTGGTTGAGTTAGACAGATTTAGTTCTGATGGCTTGGTTATATGGAATTGGATTTTGAAGATTTCTCAATAGTTTCTACCGCGGTGCGAGGAGTATATTTCCTACCGACGTGAAGAGCATGTTGTGTATTATGATTTTCTCCTGGATGGTATAAAATGGAAATTTCTTGGCTAATTGAGTATGTAGTTGCTTGTGACTCGGAGTGGATTATGAAGTTCTCATGTTTTTCATATGATGGCATGGTATATGCAATGTGTTGTGTGGGATTAAGATTTGCATGAGTGATGCCACATTTCAGTTTTGCAGGGAAGAGCATAAAATTCTTAGGCAACATGGACGGTTTCAAATGACTAGATAAATGATATTAATATTTGGTATGGTTTGATGAGAATATACATTTTAGGAGGGGAAATGTGTTTTTTATTTATTGATGCTTCATTGGTATTGCAACATTCTACTGGTTGATCGATTGTTGATATTCAAATTTTACAATGTGGCACAGAAGAATTATATAAGTATTCCTCGTGGGATGGTTGTGTAAGAGAGATGTGTTAGGTATTCAGGTGGTGGAGTTGGGATCAGATATGGTGATTCGTGTGCTCTATGGGTTAGGAGACTGGGAGTTCTCATGAGTAGATTATTTCATGGTTATAGATTGTGAAGTTGTGGCCGAAGCTAGCAAGATGATATTATGTGTTATGAGTCAGTAATTTTGGATATTTGAAGGGTTATTTATCTATTTGTGGGTGCCTAGAGCTGATTCGGGGGTCCATTGGTAGGCCCAATTAGGATGTGTATTATACACCGACCCGGATTGGTTGGCTCCATACTTCTATTGTTGAGGTATGTGCCATTCGATTGTTTTTGAGATTTTTTGGTGTTCTGAAATGATCTATGAGTTACTCTTCTATGCCACGAGGAGTTATGATTCGTTGGTTATATACACATATCATGTGGTTCCATCGGGGTATTATAACGAAATTTGAGGTGGAAGAGTATTGGTTATTGCTTGGTTGATTGCGTATAGGTTATGCTCTTTCGGGTTTTGTGTGGCGATGTCATTTTCTTATCTGCGGCTATGGTAATGCACTTTGGAAACTTGATATCGAATTGCGCATGGTTGTTGATTTTGAGCTAGGCAGCTTGTAGATATGCCATGAAGCTTTATATTAGATTCGTGTGATGGCCCTATGGCGTGTGATAGCTTTTCGGCATTTCATTGTGGCAGCACTTGTTAAGCTTGTGGGGTAGTTCTCCCGCTTGTGTCATTTTCTATGAGTTGAGTACATTTAGAATGTTGCTTATTGGTGCACGATTTACGGCTTTAGATTGTATTGATGTGTCGTGTCCTAGAGTGGTCCTGTTGGATGAGATGATGTCATTGGACCTAGAATGGATACTATCGAAATTGATTACAGCATGGTTGGAAGGATAATATCGGAAGCCGGCTTAGAAATCTACTATATCTCTTGTCGGAGGAGAAGGAGCTCCACGACCTATTGATCTGGTCAATGGTTATGAGTTTTTGCGTGTTTCTTTCATCATTGGGAGTGTATGAAGGTGTTAGAATAAGAACTTGTTTGATATGCGGTTATTACCGGTATTGGGTTGATTTGAGCAGCGACTATGATTAGAAATCATTGATGCGAGTATTTAAGTTATGTGGTATTCGAGTTTTTTGTATTTTAGTTATGGTAACAGCTTGGTACAGTATGTTCAGACTTGTAAAGAGTGTTGATGCGAGACTCTAATCTTATAGAAATTCAGGATGTAGCAATTGAATTAAGAAATTTCAGTTATGCAGTATTATCAGACTTATATGGGATAGGGTGACGTGGGATGACCCCTAGGTTTGTGTATGGTAAGGTTACACGATGATTTGATGGCTTTTGGAACAACTATTGGCACCTTTGCTCGGTTTTTTGAGGGCATGAGTATCCCCGTATGATGTATTATAACTTTTGTGAATCGTCAGTTTTGGTTTTCAGGTTATTAGACAATGATTTAGAAGAATGATTCTGAGCTAGAAGCTTTTAATTTGAAAGGTTTGACCAAGTTCGACTTTTTAGTATTTGACCTCGGATTGGATTTCTAATGTTTCTGTTAGCTTCATTGGTTATGTTGGACTTAGGAGCGCATCCAAATTGTGATTTGGAGGTCCGTAGTGGAGATTGGCTTGAAATGGCAAAAGTTGGAATTTTGGAAAGTTTGACCAGGAGTGGAATTTTAATATCGTAGTCGGATTTCGATTCCGGAAGTTGGAGCAGGTCCATAATGTCAAATGTTACTTGTGTGCAAAATTTTAGGTTAATCAGATGTGATTTGATAGGTTTCAACATTGGGGTGTGGAAGTTGAAGTTTTAAATTTCAATGATTTCAAATTTGAAGCGTGATTCGTCGTTTCGATGTTTTTATGTATGTTTTGAGGCCTCGAGTAGGTCTGTTATGTTATGGAACTTATTGGTATGAATCGACGGGGTCCCGAGGGGCTCTGGTGAGTTTCAGATGAGGTTCAGATCATTTTCATTTCACGTTGCATTGCTGAAGATTTTTGGTTCTGGTATTTCCGCATCTGTGGAAGATTGGGCGCATATGCGAGTCCGCAGATGCAGACAACTGACCGCAGAAGCATAGTAGGCTTGGCTGGAGGTCATCACATATGCGGAGGAAGAGTCTCACCTGCGATTGTGCAGAAGCGGAAATTGTTCCGCAGGTGCAAGGGGTCGACTGGTTAGTTGTGGTCGTAGAAGTGAAGCAATTACTACAGTTGCGGTGGTCGCATATGCGAGGATTTGTCCGCAAATGCGGAAAGTGCTAGGAAAAAGCTATAGAAATTGAGGGTTTTGTTCTTTCTTCACATTTTGATATGTGAGACTCGGATTAAGGCGATGTTTGGACTCATTTTCATCACAAGGTTTGGGATAAGTATTCTACACTTGGTTTTGATATTATTCCATGAATCTATCTTCATTTTTAGCAATTGGTTGAGGAATTTGAAAGAGGAAATTGGGGGTTTTGGACTAAAGTTTTATAATATGAATTTTGGAGTTTTGAACATCGAATTGGAGTCGGAATTGAGTGAAACTAGTATGGTTAGACTCGTAATTGAATGGGTTGTCGTATTTTTTGAGTTTTATCGGGTTCCAAGGTGCGGGCCCCCGTGTAATTTTTTTCCAAATTTGGGATTTGATTTAGGATTCAATCTTTATCATGTGTAATTGTTTCCTTGGGATTTATTTGATATATCTGAGTTGCTTTTGGCTAGTTTTGAGCCGGCGGAGGTTGCTACGCATGTGATGGCATTTTTGGAGCATCACTTGGCTTACTTGATATCAGAATTTGTCTTGTTTGAGGTAAGTAACTCTCCTAAACTTAGTGTTGAGGGTATGAAACCCCGAATTACATACTATGTGATTGATGATGATGTGATGCACATGCTAGGTGACGGGCGTGTAGGTGTGCACCCTGTGAATTGTGACTCTGTTATTCTCATGGCACTGTTTGGTGGCCCTATTTTGTTGATATATGTGTTTTCACCTTGTGATAAAGTAATTGAGCTATTATTCATACTAGATATCATGTTTAAGCTTTATGCTGATATTGTTAGGACATATAATGGTCGTTTATTGCTGTCATCTCACTGATTTTATTGATATTTCGTACTAAGTGATATTAATGCATTCATATCATATATCACTCCGATGTTGTTTGTTGATATGTCATATCATTATTGTCGGGCCAGTTTCATGACATATTGAGCTTGTGAGTGAGACTGGAGAGATTTATCACTGAGTGAGACTGAGAGTCTGATTATGGCTGACAGTTATGGGATCGGGCTATATGCCACAACATGTTATATTGATTTATGCCTAGATCTGGCTTATGATAGCGCTTGGGCTGTAGGAGCCCCTCCGGAGTCTGTACACACCCCCAGTGAGTGCGGTTGATTATATTGAGGGATGGACTTTCCCTGGACATGGATCTTGTCTGAAGCATTTATTAGAGACGGATCTTCTCCATGGGGACGGATTGACCATCCTCGGTACTAAGTGACTGATAATAGTGATGTATATGCTCCGGGATGGATCTTTCCTGGGCCGTATGGGCCATATATAGTACCGAGTGGTTGAGCATTAATGAGTGAAAAGTGTGACACAGTGAGATTGAGTACTCTGAGAGTGTGAGTACATGGATCATCTCTGAGATACATGGCATTGGCATGCACACACGACATACATGCATAGAGATGCATTTTTCTCATATTGTACAGTATCACGTCATTCATTACTTTTTTACATACATTGATATGTGGGAATATGGATGTATCTGGAAAGAAAATGAAACGTCTTATTTATTGTGGAAAAGATTTTAGGGAAAAATTACAATTTTCAAACTATCTCATACTTTTCGACAATTTCGGTAGAGGATTGGGTTGGCACTGATATTCTTGAAATGCGAAACTACTTTTGGAAAACGATGGAAAAGCTAAGCATTTTTGTCTCTGAGTTACTTCTTTATTTATATGCTCTATGTTGTTATGAATTTTTGTTGGCTACTGGTGTTGGAACCGACCATGTTCTAGCTCGTCACTACTTTCGACCTAAGATTAGGTTTGTTACTTACCAGTACATGGGCTCGGTTGTACTGATACTATACTTTTGCACATTGCATGCAGATAATGGATGTAGAGGTTGCTGTGTTCGATGGGAGGTGGATTTGAAGATGTATCTGCATCCCTGTTGTAGCTGCCTCTTGTTCGTGGTAGCCTTATATTTATAAAATCCTTTTATGTACTTTTCAAATAGAAGATGTATTTTCTTCATATCAGCTTTGTAAACTCTATTTTTAGAAACTCATGATTTGTACTACCAGTCGTTGGGGAATGTATAAAATTCAGTTAACTCATCTATTTAATTATTTGATTGACTTCATTAGAATTAGATAGTTATTAGTTGGCTTACCTAGCGGGTTGAATTAGGTGTCATCACAACTAGTAGATTTTGGGCCATGATAATACGATTGCAAGTAAAACAATTAGGGGAAATTAGATAGAACCTAGTTGCTGCTACATTTTGGATTCAAAGTCGTTGCCATCTTCTTAGCTCCATAGGTGAAGCCATGTTGTTAGCTTCACAGGTGCTGCTATGTTCTTCCTCCTTGAGATTGAAGAACTAATGGGTTGAACCAATGTCGTGTGGTTAGGTAAACGACAAAGGTATATAAGGCTATCCTTTCTTTTCTTTTGGCATGATCCAAGTAACGATATGTAAATGTATTATTCCATAAATAGTTCTACTCCTAGTAGTTAAGGATGACTACGTTATTCATTCTTATAAAGTGTAATTCAAAGCATGTCTAAGTATGTTCCTAAGTCTCTATTAAGTTATATGATAAAGATGTTAATATTTATAATATAGTGATACATGCATCTTCATGCATTTACCACCGTACTACGGCCGGTTGGGCAGTCATGCATATTTATTTACCACCAAGCTACGGCCGGTCGGACAGTCATGCATTTACAATTGGGCTACGACCAGTTGGGTAGTTACTCATTTACCACAAGCTACGGTCGGTCAGGCAGTCATGCATTTACCATCCCGCTACGGCCGGTCGGGCAGTTACCACTAATTAGTTGGGCAGTCATGCAACATACGATATGGATAATAGTCTCAAAGAGAAGCATTATGCATATAAGTATAATACGTATGAATATACAGAGATTTAGGTTGATTCTTATATCTCTTTAATTAATGCTGACTTATTGTTATGTTTTCCTTATTTTCCTTTTTCGGCCTAACAAAAGCCATCATTATCACCTTGATATGCTTTGCTTGTCTGCAACTGATCATCAGGTTATTACATCCCGTACTTTAATATTAGAATAAGTTGTAGTAATCCATATCAGCTCGAAGGGATTAAGAACATTCATGAAGTTACAAAGGATTTGTGACTATGTTATTATAAGATTCCGTAAATTTAACAATCTTGATACCGTTATATACATTTGATATGGTATTTTGAGTGGAATATTTTTGTAAAAAAGTTTGAAAAATATGATTTTATATAGTTATTAATATTACTATTTTGGCTATACTTTAAATTATACACATAATATGAGAAAGTTTATGAGATTTTATTTATTGTAAAGATAGAAATTATTTTTTAACAAGAAAAGAAGGTTATATTTTTACCATTTTAGGAATTAAGCGTACGAAAACTTGTACTCTTTATATGATATTAGGAAAATCAGATGTTGAGAGAACACACACACACACACACACACACACACACACACATATATATATATATGGATATTTTAATAAAATAATAGTGTATGTATTAATTTTATATGGTACCATGACTTATTAATATTTTAATAGTTGTACTTTAGGATGAGAACAAGATTATTTTGAGGTTGTAAGTATTAGCTATTTCAAACAAGAGATAAGTAAATTTGTGAAGGTGAGAGGGTAAGCGAATCGAAGAAAATGACTTTCATCGAAGTTTGACATTTTGGATAAAATACGGTCCAAGATATAATACCCGGTATTCATGGACTAATACCATACAAGGTACCACCTGAACATGATAGCAATATGTATAATATTACTCCCTGTAGTATTACATCGATGTTATGCCCCGTCGTAAGGGGACGGGGTTAATTATAATATTAATATTACTAAATATAGAAATATAGCATGTGGGATATACATATATAGCATTCTAAATATCTCATATAGATAAAGATGGAACTTAGTAATCTTTAAGTGTATTCTACCTAACTTTGTCTTATGTATCCATATACTTTTGGGATAAGCATTGGATTAAATAATTGGAATGACCCTCCTATTTAACTTAGTCTTGAAGCAATTTAAATTACTACTCCATATAATATATATATATATATATATATATATAAGATTGCAAGTAAAAGAATTGGGGAAAATTAGATAGAACCTAGTTGCTACTATGTTTTGGATTCAAAGTCGTTGCCATCTTCTTAGCTCCATAGTTGATGCCATGTTCTTAGCTTCATAGGTGTTGTTATGTTCTTCCAACTTGAGATTGCAGTACTAACGGGATGAACCAACATCATGTGGTTAGGTAAATGACAAAGGTATGTTAAGGCTATTCCTTCTTTCCTTTTGGCATGATCCAAGTAATGATACATAAACATAATGTTATTTCATAAATGGTTCTACTCTTAGTCGATGTCTACGTTATTCGTTCCTATAAAGTGTAATTCAAAGAATGTTTAAGTATGTTCCTAAGTCTCTATCGAGGTATATGATAAAGATGTTAATGTTTATAACATAGTGATACATGCATCTTCATGCATTTACCACCATACTGCGGTCGGTTGGGAAGTCATGCATATTCATTTACTACCGAGCTACGGCCGGTCGGGTAGTCATGCATTTACCATCGAGCTATGGCCGGTTGATAGTTACATATTTACAACCAAGCTACGGCCGGTCGAGCAATCATGAATTTACCATTGCGTTACGGCCGGTCGGGTAGTTACCACTGATAAGTTAGGCAGTCATGCATCATATGATATGGATAATAGTCTCAAAGAGAAGAATTATGTATATAATTATAATAAGTATGCATATACAAAGATTCAAGTTGATTCTTATATCTCTTTAATTAATGTTGGCTCATTGTTATGTTTCAGTTCTGCCTTACAAACTTGGTACATTATTCGTACTAACGTCCTTTTATTGAAGATGCTACATTCATGCCTGCATGTATAGATAATCAGTTTGACAAGCCCTCATAGTAGACGAGGATATCATTCAGCGAAGAATCAGAAAGATAACACCTCATTCGGTGTGTAGCCGAGTCTATGAGTCATCGTGTTAGAGTTTTACTGCAGACTTATGGGTAGGACGGTAACCTGTCCCAATTGATGTCAAATAATCTTAGAGGCTTTGTAGATAGAGGTTTATTTTATACTATATCATAGGCCTTGACGGCCCATATATATTCATGTTTTAAGAAGGATGGTTCATTGATACAACGCTTGCCCACTTATAGTTATACATTACAAATTGTAGCTGGCCCATAATAATTAGAAGAAAAGAATAAGTTATACAGTGGTTCGCTCGGGCCAGTACGGCACTGGGTGTCATCCACACCTCCCCAGGTTTTGGGCGTGATACATGTATTTGAACAATGACTCTATTATGAGAGGTGACTTCAATGTGATGCTCCAGTCCTTTCTATTTTTGCTCTTCTCTGGACTTCTTCGAAATAGATCTAGCATCGAGATCCACTACTAGATTTATTCCTGGCAATGCTTTAATTTTTGAGGCTATCTCTCTAATATCTCATTATTCTCATGATTATGCTTGTTCATACCTTCATCATGTGCTTTATCGCCTTGTATATTAGTGGACTCTACACTATTTCCCTGTTGTTTTGAGAGTTACGCTCATATGAAAAGTTCATATGATCTTCGCTTTTGTTCTCAGCTAATTCCTGATTGGTCTCATCGTCTTTGGTATCCTCGTTGTTCTGTGCCTCTTGATTCTTGTCTTAGTTTGCCTCATCCTGCAACTTTCCAGATTCTTGATCATGATTTAATCCAGCTATCATGACCGTAGTTCTCCCTCCGTGAATCTATCGTGACAAAACCTAGCATCTACGACTAGGTAAGCCTAACATTTGCGGATAAAGGAACAAAACATGAAAACTAACAACCGAAAGTAAATTTTAGACAAGAAAATGCGATGCTGCTCGGCATATACAATAATCACTCTCGAACTGAACATAAAGCTCCCAAATCTGAAATATCATGAGTCATAGGCCACATAAGTAAATAATGCTCCGAAACTCCAAAAACTATCAACGAAGAAAAATACAAGAAAAGTTTAAGGAAAAGTAGATAGGGATTCTTAGGTCTACGGATGCGGCAGATATACCTCGAAGTCTCTACAGCCGTCTTGCCTCAATGGAAATATGGCTGGAAAGAGGTACCTGGATCTGCACACGAAAAACATGTGCAATATTACACTACAACGGTACCTAGTAAGTGCCAAGCCTAACATTGGTCGAGTAGTGACGATATCAGGTCAGGGCCATATTGTCATATATATAGTATGAAGTATCGTAGTAAAGATAAATACTAACATTTAACGAGAATGAAATCACAGGATAACCACAACTCAGTACACAGAGATAGCAACATGGGATATCCCGGGATACCGTCCCATAATCCAAAACGTAAATGTGCAGTGGGATCTCCCAAAATACCGTTCCGTAGTCCCAAAGTAAATATCCAGTACAGGGGGATCTCTGTGATGACCCGACCCGTCGTCTCGTCAGTTACCACTCCGTTTTCCCCATTTTCAACTACTTTATGCTTCATTATTCGTATCTTATGTGATCGAGTTGGTTTGGAGTGGTTTTGATAAGAAATGAGACACTTAGTCTCTTTTAAGAAGGCTTAAGTTGGAAAAGTCAACCGGATGTTGACTTATGTGTTAGATGGTTCGGATGTGAGTTACGATGGTTCGGTTAGCTTCGGGAGGTGATTTGTGACTTAGGAGCGTGATCCGAATTAGTTTTGGAGGTGCGAAATAGAATTCGGCTTGAATCGGAGAAGTTGATATTTTGGCAATTTCCAGTTAGTAGGTGAGATTTTGATCATAGGGTCGGAATGGAATTCCGAGAGTTTTTGTAGCTTCGTTATGTGATTTGGGTTATGTGTGCAAAATTTCATGTCATTCAGACGTATTTTGGTTAGGTTTTTGATCGAATGAGTAATACGGAAGTTTTGGAGTTCTTAAGCTTGAATCCGAGGGTGATTCGATGTTTTGATGTTGTTTTGAGTATTCCTAAGGTGTGAACAATTTTGAAAGATGTTATGGGGTATGTTGGCATGTTTGGTCAGGGTCCCATAAGGCTCGGATAAGTTTTGGAGGAGTTTTGGAAGATTTTGCCATTTTGAGCATAAGCATGTAATGATCCAAAGGTCCATTTTTAGTTCTAGAGATCGAAATTTGATTTCGAAACTTCCAAAATTTTTACAATGAATTATAGGAGTGATCTGGAAACTTTGGTTTAATTTCGTCAAGTTGCGATTGGATTTTTGACGCGAAACATGTGTTAATTGTTTAACGAGCAAAATGGATATCTCACTGAGCAAACGAGCTCTGAATTGAGTTTCGACTGAAAGTCTGTGTTCGTATTATTATTTGTGACTCATAGGAACAAGAATCATCAAATTCCGAGGTCCCAGGCCGAGAAATAAATTTTTGAGTAAAATTATTTTTTAAAAATATTTAAGGAAAATGGAAATGAAATTTTATTAGAAAGTGATGGTATCAGGCCCGTATTTTGGTTCCGGAGCCCAGTACAGGTCTTATATATGGTTTAAATACTTTATGAAAAGTTTGATTGAAAAAGGACGTCATTTGACGTGTTTCGAACTCAAAATGGAAAATTTGATGTTTTATGAAATTTGAAAGACTTCTTGGATTTTAAAGCTTAATTCGTGGTATATGACGTTATTTTGGTGATTTGATTGTACGGTTAAGTTCATAGGATGTTGTTGAGTTAGTGTATGTGTTTGGTTAGGAGCCTCGAGGGCTCGAGAGTTTTTCGGAGGTGTCTCAGAGTGATTTCAGACTTAGGAAAATTGCAAAAAATTGCAGAAAAAGTACCCAGTGAATAGTAGCATGAACAGTACTCCCGTGAATAGTGCCCCTGAACAGTGCCTGTGAACACTAAAGTGAACAGTTCCGGACAGAATGTTAAGTTCTGAAAATGGGATCATTTTTACTGTTTTGGAGCTCGGATAAGGCGATTCTTTGGGAGATTTTGGGAGAGAACAACTGTGTAAGTGTTCTTAACTCAATTTTGGTTATATTACTTGAATCTATTACTAGTTTGGCGTTTAATCCGTAAATTTTGATAGAAAAGGTTAGAAACCCTCTTGGATAGAATCATGGATTTGAGGGTCGAAATGTGATGGGAATTGGATAATTTTTGTATGGTGAGACTCATGGCGAGATGAGGAATCCGGTGATGTTAATTTTCTAATTTTTTGAGACGTGGGTTCGGGGCTCGGGTTTTTGCTAATTTCGAGAATTTTGGTATTTTTCGACTATTTGGATTGGGCTTTGTTCCCATAACATATTGTAACATACCCGTTCTGATTTTGGATAGATTCGGCGCACGTAGAGGCCAATTCGAAGGGCAAAGGCATCGCAGATTAAAGAAATAGCCGGTTTGAGGTGAATAATGATTTTAAATGATGTCCTGAGGGTTTGAAACCCCGAATTTGCACAACATAGTGCTATGTTGAGATGAAACACGCGTTGTATGACGAGCGGGGGGTCATTTACTATTGGGAATTGTGACTTGGTCCATCCTAGTTGATATTTTACCGCGTATTTGATAAAGACTCTTTGTTTTTCACCATGACTTGGGCTTATTGCCATACTTGGGCTTCGTGCCGACTATTTGAAACCCTTTGTGAATTTCCATCACTATTTCCTCACTAGTTGAAATATTATTTGAACTCAGTCCAATTGAATTATTCTGTTTCATGAACTCAGCTATATTTTTACTCAACTTGAGATTTAAATAATATTTGAATTGATGTTGAGCTGAGCACTATTGTTTTACTGTTGCCCAATGGGCTTATGATTATTTTCTGGACTGATTGAGGCCGAGGGCCATAAGTAAGGATATGTTGAGTGATGTGAGGAGGCTTTCAGGCCTCGAGTGTTATGTGAGGAGGCTTTCAGGCCTTATGTTGATGTGACAGGCTTTAAGGCCTTATGATGATATAGCACTTGGGCTGTAGGAGCCCCTCCGGAGTTTGCACCCCCACAGTGAACGCGGGTTCCCAGGTGAGTTGGGAGTGAGCCCGAGAGGCTGATGTTGTACTTTGTGAGTTGGGAGTGAGCCTGAGAGGATGATGTTGTACTTTGTGAGTTAGGAGTGAGCCCGAGATGCTAATGTTGTACTTTGTGAGTTGGGAGTGAGCCCGAGAGGCTGTTGTTGTACTTTGTGAGTTGGGAGTGAGCCCGCGGGGCTGATACTGTAATGAGAGTTTGATATTGAGCCCAAGGGGTAGGTTTCTGATTATTTCTTACTTGTTGAAATTATTTGTCTTAATCATTTTAAAAGAGATTTATCCGATACTTCACGGTTGTATTGTACAACTGATTTTACTGCTTGAGATAGCGTTAATATTGCCTTTATGAGATTTCATGCTTTCAGTCATTATTTATTTTTATTACTCACTGGGTCGGAGTACTCACATTACTCCCTGCACCATGTGTGCAGATACAGGCAGAGCTGAGTTCGCTCCTGAGCGCTGATTCTTTCCAGACCAGGCGGTGACTAGGAGTAACGAGGCAGCTGTTGACGTCCACAACCCCGTTTTCTCCCTTATATTCTGTTATTTATGATATCTTTAGACTTTGTTCCTAATTCCAGACCTTGTAGAATTTTAGTAAACTCTGTAGTAGTTCATGACTTATGACACCCTGGTTAGGGCTGTGTTGGGTTGGACTTCTGTATTCTTTCTATACTTTCTGCTATTTGGTACTATTAAATAATGATTATACTATAATTGTGTTAAATAATTATTTTAAAAAGGCAAATTGGGTTGACTGGCTAGCCTTTTCTTTACGAGAGGTGCCTTCACGACCAGGTTTGGGAATTTGGGTCGTGACAAGTTGGTATCAGAGCCTAGGTTACTAGGTCTAGCGAGTCATGAGCAGGTTTAGTAGAGTCTTGTGGATCGGTACAGAGACGTCTGTATTTATCCTTGAGAGGATGCGGAACCTTTAGGAAAACTTTACATTCTTGGAATCTTATCGTGCGTCCTTGATTCAGCTTGAAAAGTAACTCTTGAAATTCCTTCCACACATTCGCATGCGTGCATGAGCGCTCAGTATCATATATGCCTTGATGGCTTGTAATTCCCCGGTCGAAGGGCGAGACGTGATCTCTGCTAGTTTGATGTTAGGCCAATCTGGAGGACTTGAGGCTGGATCTTTGCCTATGCCTTGAGCATCGAGGTGCCCGTTGTGCGAGCCAGTATTTTGAACTTATATGTCTGGTATTGTCCCTATAGTGGGAATGATGGTTGGATAGCTACGTAAGGAGTATGTTAGTAATGTGAGATGTATCTATATGATTGTAAGTGTCGAGGAATACCTGTTGGATGATAGGTGAACTATTACGTGTATGATTTCCATTGTGATTTGATGTGTAGCCTCGAGTTATGGGCGCGTGAAGAATCTTTTCATGTCTCCTATTTGGAGTGAAGTAAATTTCATGTTACGGTATGAGTTTAGACTCAGGAAGATTAAGTGATTGTGCAATGTGTATGACAGTGAAAGGTATAAAAAAATATTAACTAAAGGTAAAGCTAATGGGTAATTGGCTTATGAGGGGAAACTATTTGCCATACTAGTTAGATAAGTCTAGGAGCTGAGATTGCTTCTGTAAATGTATTATGACGAAATCTATGAGTCGAGGAGCCCACCTTGAAGGTCAAAAACATTAAGGAAAGAAAATATTCTTATTTGGTTGAGTAGCCCAATAATGGAGGATCGAAAGGTATTTTCTATGTGTTATGATTCAAATAGGTGCAATGCATGTCCATGTATCAATTTTGATAATATAATACATGTAATATTGAGATTAATGTTGTTGATATACATTGTGATGCTTTGTTAAATTGTGGATGTGTTGTTAGGATGGTTTTGGTGATTCTCTGGCAGATGGATAGGCTCAATTACAAAGGAGACTCTGCCGAAATTTTTGAAAAACTTGGGACTTAGTAAAAATTTGGTCGCCTAGAGAGTGGGCTTAACTGTTATGTGAGTGAATGCAAGAAATGCAGAAGAGTTAAAATTCCAAATGATTTGTGTTTCCGCAAGCTTATGAAGGAGTGAGTTTAATCTCACTATGGTATTACGACAGCAATAGAGTATGTGCATTGTGATTTATTGAGTGCGTTTTGATCTATGGCTTTGAGCCAAGTTGGGGAGTTGCTATTAATTAAGTTGATTGCACGGTTAAGCGCTATATTGTACCAGTCTACCACAGAGATGCCTCGGTATTATTCGATCCCGGTTCCACCTATTCTTATGTGTCCTCGTATTTTGCTCATTATTTGGGTACGCCCCGGGAGTTTCCTTCTTTACCTGTTCATTTATCTAACCCGATGGGTGATACTGTTGTTGTGGACTGTGTGTACCGGTCATGTATTGTGATTATTGAGGGTCTGGAGACCCGAGTTGATCTATTGCTATTGATTATGGTGGACTTGATATTATATTGTGCATGTATTTGTTATCTCCGTGTCATGCTATTATAGACTGTCATGCTAAGATAGTTACTTTGGCTATGCCGAGTGTACCGCGGATCGAGGGGCGTGGTATGACTAATTATGTTCCTAGTAGAGTAAATTCTTTCTTGAAAGCCCAGCATATGGTTGGGAAGGGTTGTCTATCATATCTAGCTTGGTTATGTGCGAACAGATTTGAAAGTTTTCCCGATGGTTTATACCATGGTTTGAGCCGGATATCTCCTACCGGTGCGCAAAGCATATTATATATTATGAACTTCTCCTAAATGGGAGCAAATAGAAGATTTCTAACTGCTGGAATGTAATTTTCATATAGCCCAGAAATTCTAATGAGATTCTATGTTTACAACAAGATGGCATGATAGACGTGGTGCATGGTACATGCTTAATATTTTCATGTACGAGGTGGCAGTTCATTCTTGAAGAGAAGTTCATAAATTCTGGATGGAATAGTCAGTTTCAGATATTAAGATTGAATGTTATAAATGCTCGGTAAGGCCGGAGAAAGGTGCACATTATATTCTGATTAACAGATGTCTATTCGTGCTTCAATTCTCACTTGGTTGATCGACTACCAATATTTTGAAAATAATTATCTTGGGATGATCGTACTTGAAGGATATATCAGTCATTTGGGTGATGGGATTGTGATCAAGTATGGTGATTTATGTGATCTATGAATTTGTAGACGGGGAATTCTCAAAAATATACTATTTCGGGATTGTGGCATGTTGAGGAGAGTATTTTTATCTAACTCATTGGATGCACTAGTCGAGCTAATTGATGGTGATGACTATACGCTGCGAGTGTGAATATATGTGAGGTTTGAACCTGTGTGCAAGCACCAAGCCAATATTTATGCTAGGAAGATACGTAGGCTATGATATGCCTAGAGTGGGATATTGAGCTTAAAGGTATAATGTTTCTCATATTAGTAACTGTGTTAAGAACTATCTGGAATATACTTGAGATTTCCAAGATGCTAGAGTCCAGAACAAATTTGGTAATTACTAATTTTGCGTTAATGTGCTGGTTTGAGCTGTGACAATATAGTTTGCTCATGCCTACGATATAGTGTTATTTATGCCAGTCCAGGAGTATGAGAATCTTATTTCATTTACTATATACAGGTGTACTTATTGGATCACTCCTATATGATATGCTTGGACTGGAGGTCTGTGACCGTGCCAGGTGGATTATGTTGTTGGCAACTAAATTTCTTGTGAGGTTGGTGTCAATGTGAACTATAGAAGAGATGGTTATTATTATTCTATTCAGGTATCTGGGTTCCACTGTGATTGACGAGCTCGTAGCTTATCGTTGGGGTGGTACTTGTGAAACTTGCAAAACGGCTCTCTCCTTTGAGGTATTTTCTCTTTCTAGGGTAGCTGGATGGTGCAATAGTGAGGTTTACTGGTATAGAATTGTATTATGTACTTCTCCATGAGTATGGTGATTTGCTTGTGGTACAACTATTTCATTTGAGTCATTTTTCATGAATTTAGTATACCCGGACTGTTGCTTATTAGCGCGCGTACTGTGCGAGTTGTGGCTTAGGCCTGTATTGATGTGTCATGTCACCAGAGTTGTGCTGGGTTAGATGAGATTGATGGGAACTAGAATGAATACAAATGGATTCGATTTCATCATGTTGGGAGGAAAATATCGTGGTTCAACTCAAAAATTTGCTATGGTTTCTGCCAAAGAAGAAGTGGCTTCATGAGTGGTTGATCTAAGAAATGGGTATGACTTACTGTGTGTTTTAGTTATCATTAGCAGTATATAAAAGTGTTGAGATGAGACTTTAGTTGAGAAGAGTTTTTCTATCGGTATTCGGTTGTTGTGTGCAACTGCTGTGATTAGAAGTTATCACTACAAGCGTTTGAGTTATGTGGTCTATCATGTAATTGCACCTGAGGTTGCAAGGTCGGTTATTACAGCTGGTTCAGGCTTATTTTGAATACAGATGTGAGGTCCTGACCTTGTGTATGGTTTCGGAGATGGAAATGTGGTTATAAGGTTATGGGCAAGATTATGTTGTGAAATTTCAATTACAATGCATTGTTGGACCTATATGAGATAGGGTGACGTGAGATCACCCTCGGGTTTATGCATGGTAAGGTTATTCAGCGATTGTTTGGCTTTTGGAACAACTCTGGGCACGTTCGAGGATGAACGTTTGTTTAAGTTGGGGAGGATGTGATGACCCGACCCGTCGTCTCGTGAGTTATCACTCTGTTTTCCCCATTTTCAACTTCTTTATGCTTCATTATCCGTATCTTATGTGATCGAGTTGGTTTGGAGTGGTTTTGATAAGAAATGAGACACTTAGTCTCTTTTAAGAAGACTTAAGTTGGAAAAGTCAACCGGATGTTGACTTATGTGTTAGAGGGTTCGAATGTGAGTTCTGATGGTTTGGTTAGCTTCGGGAGGTGATTTGTGACTTAGGAGCGTGATCGGAATTGGTTCTAGAGGTGCGGAATAGAATTAGGCTTGAATTGGAGAAGTTGATATTTTGGCGATTTCCGGTTGGTAGGTGAGATTTTGATCCGAGGGTCGGAATAGAATTTTGAGAGTTGTTGTAGCTTCGTTATGTGATTTGGGATATGTGTGCAAATTTCAGGTCATTCGAACGTGTTTTGGTTAGGTTTTTGATCGAATGAGTAATACGGAAGTTTTGGAGTTCTTAAGCTTGAATCCGAGGGTGATTCGATGTTTTGATGTTTTTTTGATTGTTCCTAAGGTTTGAAAAATTTTGAAAGATGTTATGGGGTGTGTTGGCATGTTTGGTCAGGGTCCCATGAGGCTCGGATAAGTTCTGGAAGAGTTTTTGGAAGATTTTGCCGTTTGAGCATAAGCATGTAATGATCCAAATGTCCATTTTTAGTTCTAGAGATCGAAATTTGATTTAGAAACTTCCGGAATTTTGACAATGAATTAGAGGAGTGATCTAGAAAGTTTTGTTTAATTTCATCAAGTCGCGATTGGGTTTTTGACACGAAACATGTGCTAATTGTTTAACGAGCGAAATGGATATCTCATTGAGCAAACGAGCTCTGGATTGAGTTTCGACTGAAGAGCTATGTTCGTATTATTATTTGTGACTCATAGGAATAAGAATCATCAAATTCTGAGGTCCCAGGGTCGAGGAATGAATTTTTGAGTAAAATTATTTTTTGAAAATATTTAAGGAAAACGGAAATGAAATTTGATTAGAAAGTGATGGTATCGGGCCTGTATTTTGGTTCCGGAGCCCGGTACAGGTCTTATATATGGTTTAAGCACTTTATGTAAGGTTTGGTTGAAAACGGACGTCGTTTGACGTGTTTCGGACTCAAAATGGAAAATTTGATGTTTTATGAAATTTGAAAGAAATTCTTGGATTTTAAAGCTTAATTCGTGGTATATGACGTTATTTTGGCGATTTGATCGCACGATTAAGTTCGTAAGATGTTGTTTAGTTAGTTTATGTGTTTGGTTAGGAGCCCCGAGGGCTTGAGAGTGTTTCAGAGGTGTCTCGGAGTGATTTTGGACTTAGGAAAATTGCAAAAAATTGCAGAAATAGTACCCCGTGAATAGTAGCCATGAACAGTACCCCGTGAATAGTGCCCGTGAATAGTGATGTGAACAGAATGTTAAGTTATCCCATTTTCCATTTTTATTGATTTGGAGCTCGGATAAGGCGATTGTTCGGGAGATTTTTGGAGAGAACAACGGGGTAAGTGTTCTTAACTCAATTTTGGTTATATTACTTGAATCTATTACTAGTTTTGGCGTTTAATCCGTAAATTTTGATAGAAAAGGTTAGAAAACCCTCTTGGATAGAATCATGGATTTGAGGGTCGAAATGTGATGGGAATTGGATAATTTTGGTATAGTTAGACTCATGGCGAGATAAGGAATCCGATGATGTTAACTTTCTAATTTTTCAAAACGTGGGCCCGGGGCTCGGGTTTTTGCTAATTTTGAGAATTTTGGTATTTTTCAATTATATGGATTGGACTTTGTTCCCATAATATATTGTAACATCCTCGTTCTGATTTTGGATAGATTTGGCGCACGTAGAGGCCAATTCGAAGGGCAAAGATGTCGCAGATTAAAGAAATAGTCCGTTTGAGGTGTGTAATGATTTTAAATGATGTCCTGAGGGTTTGACACCCCGAATTTGCACAACGTAGTGCTATGTTGAGATGAAACACGCGTTGTATGATGAGTGCGGGGTCATTTACTATTGGGAATTGTGACTTGGTCCATCCCGGTTGATATTTTACCGCTTATTTGATAAAGACTTGTTATTTTTCACCATGACTTGGGCTTATTGCCATACTTAGGCTTCGTGTCAACTATTTGAAACCCTTTATGAATTTCCATCATTGTTTCCTCACTAATTGAAATATTATTTGAACTCAGTCCAAATGAATTATACTGTTTCGTGAACTCAGCTATATTTTTACTCAACATGAGATTTAAATGATATTTGAATTGATGTTGAGCTGAGCACTAATGTTTTACTGTTGCCCAAGGGGCTTATGATTATTTTCTGGACTGATTGAGGACGATGGCCATATGTGAGGATATGTTGAGTGATGTAAGGAGGCTTTCAGGCCTTGAGTGTTATGTGAGGAGGCTTTCAGGCCTCGAGTGTGATGTGAGAAGGGTTTAAGGCCTTATGTTGATGTGACAGGCTTTAAGGCCTTATGATGATATAGCGCTTGGGCTGTAGGATCCCCTCCGGAGTCTGCACCCCCACAGTGAACGCGGGTACCCAGGTGAGTTGGGAGTGAGGCCGAGAGGCTGATGTTGTACTTTGTGAGTTGGGAGTGAGCCCGGGAGGCTGATGTTGTACTTTGTGAGTCGGGAGTGAGCCCGAGAGGCTGATGTTGTACTTTTTGAGTTGGGAGTGAGCCAGAGAGGCTGATGCTGTACTTTGTGAGTTGAGAGTGAGCCCGAGAGGCTGATGTTGTACTTTGTGAGTTGGCAGTGAGCCCGTGGGGCTGATACTGTATTGAGAGTTTGATATTGAGCCCGAGGTGCAGGTTTCTGATTATTTCTTACTTGTTGAAATTATTTGACTTAACTGTTTTAAAAGAGATTTATCAGATACTTCACGGCTGTATTGTATAATTGATTTTACTGCTTGAGATAGCGCTAATTGCGCCTTTATGAGATTTCATGCTTTTAGTCATTATTTATTTTTATTACTCACTGGGTTGGAGTACTCACATTACTCCCTGCACCATGTGGGTAGATACAGGCAGAGCTGAGTTCGCTCCTGAGCACTGATTCTTTCCAAACCAGGCGGTGACTAGGAGTAACGAGGTAGTTGTTGACGCCTGCAGCCCCGTTTTCTCCCTTATCTTCTGTTATTTATGATATCTTCAGACTTTGTTCCTAATTCTAGACCTTGTAGAATTTTAGTAAAACTCTGCAGTAGTTCATAACTTGTGACACCCCGGTTAGGGCTGTGTTGGGTTGGACTTCCACATTCTTTCTACACTTTTCGCTATTTTATACTATTAAACCATGATTATACTATAATTATGTTAAATAATTATTTTAAAAGGGCGAATTGGTTGACTGGCAGACCTTGTCTTCACGAGAGGCATCATCACGACCAGGTTTGGGAATTTGGGTCATGACAATCTCCCGGGAGACTGTCCCATAGTCCCATACATAAACGTGCAAGGGAATCTATCGGAATACTGTTTCGTAGTCCCAAAGTGAATATGCTACTCAATCAACATAAATAACAGTTTCGACAAGGAATTCTAGAGTTTAGACTAAGTTCATATCAAAGAAGACAGATAATTTTACTAAACATGCTGCACATAGTTCAGATAGGTAGTTAAGGTTGTTAAGACAGTTAAGGCACGTTGGCATGCTTTCCTAAGCTAAACAGGATAGTTACATATATTTGTGTTGCATCAATTAAAAGAACAATAGATATTTTCTTAGTGTACGCACTCGTTACCTCACGTACACGATGCTTATATACCAAAAATATCAAATCCTAAAGGGAGTTACCTCCACATAAGGTTAGACAAGCCACTTACCTCGAACCAAGTTCAAATCAATCCGAAGTCACGCTCTTGCCACGAGTATCCAACTCTGAGTTGCCCAAATCTAATCAAATCAATTACATAACATAAATATAGCTACAAACAACTAATTTAGCTAATGAATCAAAGCTCAGGTGAGAAAATAGAAAAATGCCCAAAAATATTTCCCGAGCCCACGTCTCAGAATCAAGTAAAAGTCACAAATTATGAACACATATTAACTCACAAGTTCACTCATACCAAAATTATCCAAATCCGATGTTAAAATCCCACTCAAAATTTAGAAATTCGATTGGGGAACTTTTCCCCAATTTTCTCAACTTTCTCACTCAAAATACTTGATTAAATAAAGAAAACAACTATAGATTAATGAAATATGATAAAAATAGGATTAGGAATGGTTGCCCAATGATTTCCTCTGAAAAACTCTTGAAAACTTGCCTTCCTCCGAGCTCAAAATCGAATTTTATGGAATGAACACTAAACGCTCAAATATTCTCTTTTTCTGCCAGACAAACCACCCCTGTGGAAAATCCATCGCAAGTGCAGAAATCACTTGAGTAAGCTGGGACCGCATCTGCGAGCACCAGGCTGCACCTGAGACCCGCTCTCGGTCCCTCAACTGCTTCTGTGCTTCGCTTTTGCGAACCCAGTTGTGCAAGCCCATTTTATTCTTTAGCGACTCCTTAGTTGATTCTGCGGCTCGCTCCTACGGTCCAAAATACGCAAGTGCGAAAACCCTAGATGCAGCACAATTCAACTATTCATATAAGTCTCAAACCAATCCGTTAAGCACCCGAAACTCACCAGAGGCCCCCGTAAACTCAACCAAACAGACCAACCAATCCTAACATACATATGAACTTAGTTGAGCCATCAGATCACATCAAGCAATGCAAAAATGATGAATCATCCTCAAATTCAAACTTAAAGAACTTAGAACTTCCAAATTTGACATTTGATGCTGAAACTAACCAAACCGGGTCCGATTGACCTCAAATTTTGCACACATGTCATATTCAACACTATGGACCTACTCTAACTTCCAGAACTTGTTTCCAACCTCGATATCAAAATCTCCACTACCGATCCAAAACTCCAAAAATTTAACTTTCGTCATTTCAAGCCTAAATGAGTTACGAACCCTAAAAACACAATCCAAATACGCCCCTAAGCTCAAAATCACCCAATAGAGCTAACGAAATCGAGAAACTCCATTTCGGAGTTGTCTTCACACTGGTTCGAATATGGTCCAAATTCTAAGACTTAAGCTCTCATTTAAGGACTAGGTGCCCCAAAACTCTCCGAAACTCAAAACGAATCATCCCGACAAGTTAAATAGCAGAAAAAAGATACGGGTAAAGCAGTTAATAGGGGATCGGGGCATTAATTCTCAAAACAACCGCTCGAGTCGTTACATTCTTCCCCTATTAAAATGTTCGTTCGTCCTCAAACGAGCATAGAGACATACCTGAAGTGGTGAAAAGATGAGGATAAAGGCTGCACATATCCTGCTAGGTCTCCCAAGTCGCCTCCTTGGCCAGCTGACCCCGCCATTGAACCTTTACTGATGCAATGCACTTTGAACTTAGCTTTTGAGCCTGCCTATCAAATATAGTGTCACGACCCAGATTTACTTGTCACGACCCAGATTTCCTACCATCGGGAGTCGGATTTCCCACTATCGGGAGTCATGATGGCGCCTACTAACGGAGCTAGGACAGCCAAACTTTAATATTTTCTAATAAATCTCAACAATATAATGAATGAAAATTAATAAAACGAGTGCGGAAGACTTTAAACTTAAATAAAATTCCGGAAAGTTTGAAACATGTCTCTACCCAGAACCTGGTGTCACTACTCACGAACTCCTAAGATTACTAAATACAACCATCTGAAAGAAAGTATAACAGTCTGTCTCAATACAAAAGCTAACAAACTGGATAAAATAGAAGAGGCTCTGGGCCCGCGGACGTCGGCGAGGCTACCTCAAGAGTCCCTAGACTGAAGGCTTGCTCCCGGTCTAGTACTGTTGCGGTCCGAAAGTTGCATCCTGATCTGTGCAAAATAAATGCACAGAGTGTAGCATCAGCACAACCGACCCCATGTGCTGGTAAGTGCCTGGCCTAACCCCGGCGAGGTAGTGACGAGGCCAGACAGGACCTACCACAAATAACCTGTACAGATATATGTGCAACAACAGGAAAGTACACTAATTTAAGCAGTAAAGAGGGGGGGGGAACATGATGTGGGGTACTGCAATCTAAATACAGAAATCATCAATAAAGAAGTAAAACTGAACAATAACAACTGACAAGGAAAAACACAGGAAGTCTCTACATATGAATACAATACACCCAGTCTACAATCTGTTGCGGCGCGCAACCCGATCCTCGTTTCTCGACATATTACATGGTAGGCGTACCACTCGATCCCATTTCATAACATATAAGTGGTCGGCGTGCCACACGATCCCATTTCATAATATATAAGTGGTCGGCATGCCACACGATCCCATTTCATAACATATATGTGGTCGGCCTGCCACACGATCCCATTTCTTTCAACATAATACACAACTAATCCCGGCAAGGGAACAAGATAATATAATAAGCTATCCCGGCAAGGGAGATCCAGCTATAACCAAAATTATTCAATTTCTACTTAACATATTTAAATCAAGGCTCTGTCTCAACAATTACCAGTTCAGTGCTTAAAGATTTCCAACCAAGTCCTCATAAACGATAATTTAGAATTCGATAATTTAGCAATCCAGGACTCACGGTCATGCTCGACACCAGTGTATAGATACTCGTCACCATGCCTATACACCGATTTCACATAGCACGTAACAAATAAAATCCTAATTCTATTC
>MU782460.1:47786-66602 GCA_026770625.1 Nicotiana glauca | reverse complement strand
CGGCCAAAAAACCGAGGATCTCCCGGCCAAAAAATCGAGGAGCTTTTTCTTTCCAAATCCCGGCCAAAAAATCGAGGATCTCCCAGCCAAAAATCCGAGGAGCTTTTTCTTTCCAAATCCCGGCCAAAAAATCGAGGATCTCCCGGCCAAAAAACCGAGGAGCTTTTTCTTTCCAAATCCCGGCCAAAAAACCGAGGATCTCCAGGCCAAAAACCGAGGAGCTTTTTCTTTCCAAATCCCGGCCAAGAAATCGAGGATCTTCCGGCCAAAAAACCGAGGAGCTTTTTCTCTCCAAATCCCGGCCAAAAAATCGAGGATCTCCCAGCCAAAAATCGAGGAGCTTTTTCTTTCCAAATCTCGGCCAAAAAATCGAGGATCTCCCGGCCAAAAAACCGAGGAGCTTTTTCTTTCCAAATCCCGGCCAAAAAACCGAGGAGATTTTTCTTTCCAAATCCCGGCCAAAAAATCGAGGATCTCCCGGCCAAAAAATCGAGGATCTCCCGACCAAAAAATTATAGAGCTTTTTATTTCCAAATCCCGGCCAAAATCGAGGATCTCCCGACCAAAAAACCGTAGAGCTTTTTCTTTCCAAATCTCGGCCAAAAACCGAGGATCTCCCGACCAAAAAATCATGGAGCTTTTTCTTTCCAAATCCCGGCCAAAAAACCGAGGATCTCCCTATACAATCCTGATTTGATCACTTAGATATGTGTCACAACTAACTCACGAAATTTTCCTAGTGAAAACTGGGCAGAAAATTTCGTTCGTTTGTTTGTTTTGGTATCTTAAGCAGGTCAACCTCAAGACACATGGTGTGAGATGATCAATGGAATAAATCTCAATCTAGAATCAAGAAAAGAAGAAAAAGAAATGAACTCAAGTGTGAAGCAAGCAAGGGCGCGGATGGCTCAAAATCTGATTGAAGTCACAAGCTCTGCTGATCCTATTTTGACCCAATGCTACATGAAGAAGTAAACACCTACAACTTACGAGCATCAAGATTCAGATCGGAGTCCACAGCAAAATCAGCTAAGACTCAAGATCAATTTTCAAGAGAATTATGGATAGGAATCTTGTAACTCATAATTGATAGGCATAGCTAGCTTAGTTTTGATTTTCCTTTTGGTGTAATAAGGGAGGTCGGCAAGCAGTAACAGCAGCAATCGTAGTGAAATCACAGCTCTTGGTTGTCCCAGCTACCAAATCTTCCCGAACTACACTGACCTGATTTCTGTTTAGCCAGGATATGTAGGCAACCTCCGAAGCAGGGTGCGGTCAAACTTTTCAAAAATGCTTCACACGGAATATTAAAACGGGCAAAAATGGCTCGTATTTGCTCACTTATCTTTGCCCGAAAACTTTTCATGTTTCCGAGCAAAGAGGGGTAGCTGTGAGCACGTGATTTTTGCCCTAAGCAAATTATTCCCAAAAAATTCAAACAAAACAATTACTTTATTATTTTATAATTTTTTTGAATTTTTGTGTTATTTTCTGGTAATTGTTGCACTTTATTTGTACATTTTAATTCATATGAAAAATACAAAATACATTTGGCATTTGTTTTGGATTTAATTTCATATTTTTAGTATTGATTAGTAGTAAAATTATTTACATATAAAGAAAATGACAAAAAATAGTTTTTGCACTTTTATTTTTAATTTGTAGAATTTGTTTTAATTTTAGTTTAAAATTAGAAATTAGTTAATTGTGGAAATTAAATAATATCATATTAGAGTCAATTTGGTCTTTGATTTTATTTTTATTTGTCATTTTAACAAAAAACCAAAAAATAATATAAGTATTGAATAAATAACAAAAAAAAAGGAAAATAAAAGAAAAAGGGAAAACATGTAGAGAAAGGGCTGCCCGAAATTGGGCTTATGTTAAATAATTTGCCCAGCCCAAAATCAAACCCACCTATACCCATCCATCCCAATACCCCTTTACCCGATCCGTCTTCTAAATAAACCAAACGAAGTCGTTTTGACGCCTTTCAATCCGAGCCCTTCATCTTCTCCAATCCAACGGTCATGATTCGATTGTGGTAATTAAATAAAAATGTCTGAAATCTCTTTTAATTTTAGATACATTTTGCGTCTTCCTCGTACCTCTGCAGCCTCGCCAGTTCCGCCGCCGAAAATCGTCTCACGGCGGCGGTCGGCGTCCAATGACGCTCAAAATTATACCACTTCCTCTCCTTCACCTCCCCATTCCATATCTCCCATTGGTTTCTCTCGAACATCCCTGGAACGCCTCGAATCTTTGAAACCCTAGGCGCCGCCTTCGCCGCATACAGCGGCGCCATCTCCCAAACCTCTTCAAAGTTACACCCTAAGTTCTCTTCACTTCCATCCTCCTAAATCCCTAACTACTTTCTCTCAAACAGCCCCCAATTTTCTCGAATTTCAAATCAATAAAGCATAACCCTAGAAGTCCGAGTTCTGTGAATTTTTTCCAAGTTTCCTGAGTCTGGAGGTCGAGTCAAGCCTCGCAATACGGTGTTCGCTTGTTTTTTATTAGAGAACACGTGTATACACTATTCCGGGGCTCGAGTTGAAGTTCAGTAGGTCCAATTGCATAAGTAAGTTTTCTGTTTTTGTTTTTCTTCTTCTTCTAGTATTTGAATCTCAAAATTAGTTAAGCTTCATGTACGTTCTATAGGATTTGTTTTTGCATATTATATTAGTTCTAAGTCATAAGCGGGTCTGTTTTAATTCACAGTTTGATTATTGATTAGTTCTGATAATTGTCTTTATAATTAGTTTAATTTTGATTAGTTTAATTGATAGTTTGATTTCTGATTAGTATCCAGTCAATCCTGTTTAAGCTTTACTTGAGTATAATTAGTGTAGTAATTGCCCAGACTTTAGTTTAAATTCTGCTAGTTTGTTTGAGTTTGGGCTTAGTTGATTCTTAATTGTTTAATTGCAAATGGATTCTTATTGTGTTTCAGTCCTTTGATTAGTTAACTTGTCTAGTTTGATCTAGGTTTTGTTGGGTTAACCCTGGTTGATTAAATTGTTTGGTTATAGCTGATAGGTTAGTTCGACTAGTGTTAGTAATTTCAGGGAGTAGTCAGGGGTAGTTTGGGCATAGAAAACGGCTGTTTTGTTAAAAATAGTAATTTCAAAACCAAAATAAGGGTAGTATAGGTATTCTATATGTAGAAGAACACCCTATGGCTTTCTAGAAGGGGGCCTTAGTGTAAGTTTCTGCATTTGTAATGCAGTAACTTGGGTAACAAGTCATAAAGTTAGGGTCTAATAGTCAATTTCTTAAAATAAAAAGGGGGAAAATAGGAAAACCCTTCCAGAACATTCGACCCCATTTCTTGCCTATAAAAGGCATTCTTAGTGCCTTGACTAACAAGTTTTTAGACCCCTGGAAATTCCCCAAAACCTTCCAGCTCTT
Organism: Nicotiana glauca; assembly: GCA_026770625.1. Lineage (NCBI taxonomy): Eukaryota > Viridiplantae > Streptophyta > Magnoliopsida > Solanales > Solanaceae > Nicotiana > Nicotiana glauca. The sequence goes on along the minus strand of MU782460.1, from coordinate 63,191 downwards.
AATTCCTCCCCCAAAAACCATCCCTGCAGATCTGATCTTCAAAAATTTGAATTTCAGATTCTAGGAGATTCAAAAACCTGAATTCTATAGTTAAAATTTCTGTAAATCTTCATTCCCTCCAAAAAAAAATAAAAAAAAAACAAAAATGCAGTAGAAAACTCCAAAAAACATTTGAATTCTCTAAGTTGATTTTAAGTTTAGGCATTAATTTTCATCCTTGGGTTGTGCATTGGAGTGTTGAGGTTATTAGTGATCCTGGATCCATTTCATAACTCATTTGAGCCTGCTTGAGCTGCTCCTAGTCGGTTTATTGATTTATTTGGGTTTGAAACATCTTCGAGGCTTTACTTCAAGTTAAAATCATCTACTCAATCAATTTTGGATTTGTTTGGCTCTTTTCTTATTGCTGGACTTTAAGTTACCCTGCTTTGATCCTGCTGATTCTTTGTTGTGTTTTGAATTGCTGCTGATTTCCCCTTATTGTATTTCCATTCCCAGGTACTCACTCCACTTCTATACAGTCGTACAATCTCTATTTGCAAGGGAATATAAGTCAATGCACAACGTTTATGCTCCGTTAGCTAATTACATTCCTACTGCCTTTCATATTTAGATAAATCTCTGTGATTTGTAATGAAATGGGAGTCGATATGTATAATTGTAGAAATCAGTTCAACCTTACCACTGATTACTTAGATTGTATAACTAAGAGTGATTTGACTAGCTTGGACTGTCATAAGACCGTTAGTTTGTAGTCGATTGTTGATTGGTCATTAGCTTAGTGTATTTCGTTTGATGAGCAGTTGAGTCTTCGATTTTAAGCAATAGCATTCCAGGTCCTCATTATGATTAGTAATCTGTTGACTTATATTTAGGAAGTGTAGGTGCAGAAAAAATAAATTTAACTTGGGCAACATTGATGCTTCATGTTAATGACTGATTTATGAAATGTGTAAATGGTTGCTTTGTTTTAACTCTCCAAATGTAGAGTTACAGATGTTAATAACGAAACAAACCAGAGTTGGATAATTGTGATTGGAATTTAGCATGTTTGTTTGTGAATTTATTCATATAATTGTCATTACAGTTAGGCTTACTATGAGCCCATCTCTCTCCGCCATCAAGATAGGCCCAACGTGCAATACAGCTGAAGGCCTATACAATCTTATTGCTTCATTTGGGAATTGGGCTCATGTTGAGCCCAAGGCTTAAAATGTGTTACAAATCAAAAGCCTTTAAAGATTATATAGGAATGTGGGGATTAATTTGCAAATATAAATTTGGGATTCGAGTTAGGTGGCGGGTTCAAATTAGGAGGGTCTTCCCTTTTGTTTGAATTCGGACTTGAATTCGAGGCTCGAATTTATAAATTTAAATTAATTAGACCCTTTTTAGAGACAAATAATAAATAGAAAATCTTAGTTTGCTTTAGGTTGACCTTTAAATAATAAAAATGAGACGAGCCTCGCCAAACAAAAAATATACAAATTGTGGGTCCCTCATTAGTTATTTAAATAAAAATACTTAGCATTTGGAGCATGTCGTTTAGCGAATTTCACGGCCCTTCGTAAAGTTAAAAGACGTTAGTCACTTTAGGCGCGTTTTTAATAATTTTACTTTCTTAAATACAGGTGTGCATTTTATGCAACCCAAATCCAAATCCGAAATCGTCGAATAAGAATGTGTCGAGGATCCGGGTGCATTTCATGTGACGTAATCCAAAAATACTTTTTTAAACGACATTCACTTTCTTAAAAAAATAATTAAAAAGCGGTAAATAATCTTGAAATTGCACTATAGGTGGGAACATGTATAAAAATTAGTTTTTGTCCATTTATAATAATTTAAGCGACGGTGCTAGAACCATGGGATCTGGGGGTGCCTAACACCTTCCCTCGGGTCAACAAAATTCCTTACACAGAATTTCTGGTTCGCAGACTCCAACTAGGAAGACGAAACTTTCCTCGATTTGGGATTCAAGTTAAATCGGTGACTTGGGACACCAAAAGCCCATCATATCCCAAGCGGCGACTCTGAACAAAAAGTGAATAAATAATCCCATTTCGAATAATATCACTTAAATTGGAAAAACTCCCTTATACATTTATCCTTCGGGGTAGGTGTGTAAAAAAGGAGGTGTGACAGACGCTACCTGGTCCCCATGACCAGGTAAGCCTATTATTGCGAAAACATAATAATTGAGGAAAAATAGAGAAAATCAAAATAAATATCTAAAGGAAACTGTACTAAATGCCGCTCGGCATGTACAACTCGATAACACAATTCTAAAACAATTCCCAAAACCCGGAAGCTCACGAGCAACGCAGGCTACAAAAGTATATAGTATGGCTCCAAAACTCCAGAATATCTAACAACCGAAAGAGAGAAAACTAAGTACTAAAGATAGAGTAAGAGGGAGACTCGTCGCTCTGCGGACGCAGTAGATCTACCTCGAAGTCTCTGAAATCCTCCTGCCTCACTGATAGTGCGCCTGAGTAGAGGTACCTGGATGATCTGCACATGAAAAACATGCACAGGAAGGGCATGAGTACACCACAGCGGTACTCAGTAAGTGCCAAGCCTAACCTCGGTTGGATAGTGACGAGGAAGGTCAGGGCCCTACTGAGGAAAAATATAACAATAGCAATAATTAACAGTGTGGAAATCTGACAGAAATAATAAATACAGTAATGTAATTAGGCAAGTCGACGAGGCAATAATAACTACAAAGATAGAGTAAAACATAGAGTAAAAACAACTCAATGTCAAAGATACCAATGAGGGTCTCCCAGGATACCGTCCTGTAGCCCTTTCCTCAACTGTCCGGTGAATCTCTCGGGATACCGTTCCGTAGTCCAACTCACGTACCAATACCAAAGGATCTTTCGGGATACCGTCCCGTAGTCCAATCATCAATGTACAGGGGGATCTCCCGGGATACCGTCCAGTAGTCCCAAGGTAAAAGTGCAAGGGGATCTCCCGGGAATCGAACCCTTAGTCCCAAAGTAAACAAACAAGGGGGGAAGCTACTGGAATCCCACATCCGTAGTCCCAATGTAAATGCGCAATCACAGCCAGAAACAAACCAAGGAATAAGGTAAGAAAGACAAACACAGATAGAACTAGCCTAGCATGCTTCACGTAATGCAGTAAAAATAATTTAAGCAAGTAGGCAGTCAAATCAGCTAAACATGCTTTTCCTAATCTAGCATAAGTCATAACTCCAAATAGAACAAGGCAAATAAGGATAAGAACTAAGTTTCCATAGCTTAAGTAAAAACTGGGATATCATCAATCGGCTCAAGTACGTGCTCGTCACCTCACGCACAGGGCACTCAAATATCAATTAAAATTCTAAGGGGAAAGGTCCCCAACACAAGGTTAGATAAGCCACTTACCTCGAACCGGCTCAATATCACTAGACACCGCGCCTTTGCCACGAGTATCCGACTCCAAATGGCCCAAATCTATTCAATTCAATTGCACATCGTAAATAATATTGCAAACAACTGATTCCACTATTAAATTTAAAGCTAGGGTGCGAAAATAGGTAAAATGACCAAAATGCCCCTCCAGCCAACTTCTCGAAATCAAATAATTTTCACGTTTTCAGAACCCTTGTACTCTTACGAGTCCAAACATATAAAAATATCCCAAATCGGAGGTCAAATGCCCCCTCAAAACCCAATAGTTTGGTCTATGAACTTTCACCCAATTTTCATTCAAAAATCCGAAATTTAGAGATGAAATCGTGATTAGATTAGTAGGTGTTAAGCATAAAAGAGTAGAGAATCGTTACCCAATCGTTGCTCTTGAAAACCCCTCGAAATTTCTCCTAAATCCGAGCTCTCTAGCTTGAGTTTTGTTAAAAATGGCTAAAACCCTCGTTTGAAATGTTTATAACTGTTCAGATAATTAAAGCATCGCGAACGCCGTAGGAAGCACGCATTCGCGAAGAAGGAAAATTTAAGGGGCCAAAAATGCCCTTCGCGATCACGAAGGAAGGATGCGAATGCGAAGGCCTGGTTCAGTGAACTATGCGAACGCAACCAGGTATACGTGAATGCGTAGAAGAAAAATGAAAGGGCCAGAAATTGCCCTACGCAAATGCGAAGATGGCCACGCGATCGCGATGGAGAAAATTACAAACCTACGCGAATGCGGGGGCGGGTACACGAACGTGTATAAGGGAATTGGTCCCCCTTCCAGGATTACACTATGCGAACGCGGTGGAGGGGCCGCGAACGCGATGAAGGGTTAGGCTACCACTACACGAACGCGATGATTTCTTCACGAACGCGAAGAAGAAATCTGGACCTGCAACTGCTGATAGTTTTTCTGCAATTTTTCAACACTAAAATGCCCCCTTGGGCATCCGAAGCACACCTGAGGCCCCCGGGACCTCAACCAAACCTACGGACATATTCCATAACATCATTCAAACTTATTCCAATCCTTAAACCACCTAAAACAATGCCAGAAACACGAATTAATCAAAGATTCAAGCCTAAGAACTTCAAATTCCAACAAAACACACTTTCGATCAAAAGCCTAACCAAACCTCGCCTGAATGACCTGAAATTTTGCACACACGTCCCAAATGACATGTTGGAGCTACTACAACTTCCAGAATTCAAGTCCGACCCTCGGATCAAAAACTCACTATCGGACCGGAAACTTCAAAAATTCAAACTTCAGCATTTCAAGCCTAAATGAGCTACGAACCTCCAAAATACATTCTGAACATGCTCTCAACCCTGAAATCACTTAACGGAGCTAAGGAACCATCGAATTTCCATTCCGAGGTCGGCTTCACATTGTTCCGAATACAGACCATTTTTTGACTCTTAAGCTCTCATTTAGTGACTAAGTGTCCCAAAACACTCCGAGTCCTAACACTGAACGTCCCGACAAACCAAAATAGCAGAAATGAACTTAGGGGAAGCAGTTAATGGGGAAACGGGGGTAAATTCCAAAAATGACCGGCCGGGTCGTTACATCATCCTACACTTAAACATTCGTTCGTCCTCGAACGAGCATAGAGAACATACCTGAAGTAGTAAAAAGATGAGGGTACTGGCTGCGTATATCCTGCTCGGTCTCCCAAGAAGCATCCTCGGCCGGCTGACCCCGCCACTGGACCTTCACTGAAGCAATGTTCTTTGACCTCAACTTTCTGATCTGTCTGTCCAAGATATCCACTGGCTCCTCAACATAGGATAAATCCTTGTCCAACTAGACTGAACTGAAATCCAACACGTGTGACGGATCACCGTGATATCTCTGGAGCATCGAAACATGAAATACCAGATGAACTCCGGCAAGGCTGGGAGGTAAGGCAAGCTCATAAGCAACCTCCCCAACTGGCCTCAAGATCTCAAAAGGACCAATAAACCTCGGACTCAACTTTTTTTTCTTTCCAAACCTCATGACGCCTTTCATAGGCGAGACCCGAAGCAGAACCCGCTCACCAACCATATATGAAACATCACAAACCTTCTTGTCCGTGTAACTCTTCTGTCTGGACAGGGCTGCACGGAGTCTATCCTGAATTACCTTATCCTTCTCCATTGCATCCTGGACCATCTCTGTGCCCAATAGCCTGGCCTCACCCGGCTCAAACCAACCCACCGGAGATCTACACCTCCTACCATATAAAGCCTCATACGGTGCCATCTGAATGCTGGACTGATAACTATTATTATAAGCAAACTCCGCCAATGGCAGGAAATGATCCCATGACCCTCTAAACTCAATCACGCACGCATGGAGCATATCCTCCAGAATCTGAATAGTACGCTCGGACTGTCCGTCCGTTTGGGGGTGAAATGTCGTGCTCAACTCTACCCGAGTGCCTAACTCCTGCTGCACGGCTCTCCAGAACCATAATGTAAACTGAGTACCTCTATCCGAGATGATAGAAACTGGAATACCATGCAAACGGACGATCTCCCTGATATAAATCTCCGCCAACCGCTCCGATGAATAAGTGGTACACACAGAAATGAAATGAGCGGACTTGGTCAGCCGATCCACAATGACCCAAATGGAATCATACTTCTTTAAGGTACGAGGAAGTCCCGATACAAAGTCCATGGTGATTTGCTCCCACTTCCACTCCGGAATCTCTATCTGCTGAAGTAACCCACCTGGACGCTGGTGCTCATACTTCACCTGCTAGCAGTTGAGGCATCTAGACATTTAATCAACTATATCATTCCTTATTCGCCTCCACCAATGGTGCTGCCTCAAGTCATGATACATCTTCGTGGCACCCGGATGGATAGAATACCGCAAACTATGGGCCTCTGCTAGAATCAACTCTCGAAGACCATCAATATTGGGCATACAAATCTGGCTCTGCATCCTCAATACTCCATAATCCCCGATGGTCACATCTCTGGCGTCCCCACGCTGGACCCTATCCTAAAGGACAAGCAAATGAGGGTCATCATACTGCCGCTCCCTGATACGATAAAATAGGAAAGACCGAGAAATCACACAGGCTAGAACCCGACTGGGCTCCGAAAGGTCCAATCTCACGAACTGGTTGGCTAAGGCCTGAACATCCATCACCATAGGTCTCTCTGAGGCTGGTAAATATACCAAACTCCCCAAACTCTCCGCCCGACGACTCAAGGCATCGGCTACCACATTGGCCTTGCTCGGGTGATAAAGAATAGTAATATCATAATCCTTTAACAACTCTAACCATCTCCTCTGACACATATTCAGTTCCTTCTGCTTAAGCAAGTACTGCAAACTCCGATGGTCAGTATAGATCTCACAAGGCACCCCGTACAAATAATGACGCCAGATCTTCAAGGCATGAACAATAGCAGCTAACTCAAGGTCGTGGACAGGGTAGTTCTTTTCATGTACCTTCAACTGTCTAGACGCGTAGGCAATCACCCTACCGTCCTGCATCAACACCGCTCCAAGTCCAACCCGTGAGGCATCACAACAAACTATATAAGACCCCAAACCGGTAGGCAGCATCAAGATTGGGGCTGAAGTCAAAGCTGTCTTGAGCTTTTGGAAGCTCGCCTCACACTCCTCTGTCCACTGAAATGGGCACCCTTTTGGGTCAATCTGTCCGCAATCGATGAAAACCTCTCCACAAAGCGACGGTAATAACCCGCCAAGCCAAGGAAACTGTGAATCTCGGTAGCTGAGAAGGGACTGGGACAACTCTGCACGGCCTCCACCTTTCTCGGATCCACCCGAATGCCCTCACTCGATACCACGTGGCCTAGGAATGCCACGGAATTCAGCCAAAACTCACATTTTGAGAACTTTGCATATAATTTCTTCTCTCTCAGGGTCTGAAGCACTGTCCTCAGGTGCTGCTCATGATCTTCCCGACTCCGGGAATACACCAGAATGTCGTCAATGAAAACAATAACGAATGATTCAAGATGTGGCCTGAATGCAGTGTGCATCAAATGCATAAAAGCTACCGGGGCATTAGTCAGCCCAAACGACATAACAAGGAACTCGTAATGACCATACCGAGTACTGAAGGCGGTCTTCGGGATATCTGGCTCCCGAATTTTCAACTGATGGTAACCTGAGCGCAAATCAATCTTGGAAAACACCTGTGCGCCCTGAAGCTGGTCAAACAGATCATCAATACGAGGCAAAGGATAACGGTTCTTCATTGTAACTTTGTTCAACTGACGATAATCAATGCACATACGCATAGAACCATCCTTCTTCTTCACAAACAAGACAGGAGCACCCCACGGTGAGACACTGGGCCGAATAAAACCCTTACCAAGCAATTCCTGCAATTGATCCTTCAACTCATTCAACTCAGGAGGAGCTATGCGACACGAAGGAATGGAAATAGGCTGAGTGCCCAGCAAGAGATCAATGCCAAAATCGATGTCTCTATCGGGTAGCATGCCCGGAAGATCAGCTGGAAACACATCGGGGAAATCCCATACCACTAGGACTGAATCAACAGAAGGGGTATCAACACTGACATCTCTCACATAAGCTAAATACGCGGCACACCCCTTCTCAACCATACGCTGAGCTTTAAGGAAAGAGATAACTCTATTGGGAGTGTGATCTAAAGTACCACTCTACTCAATACGTGGAGCACCTGGCATAGCCAGCGTCACGGTCTTGGTGTGACAATCAGGAATAGCATGATGGGGCGACAACCAGTCCATGCCCAGAATAATATCGAAGTCAACCATACCGAGTAACAACAGATCCGCTCTGGTCTCAAAACCACAAATAGTAACCAAACATAACCGATAAACGCGGTCCACAACAAGAGAATCTCTCACAAGAATAGAAACATAAACGGGGGCACTCAAAGAATCCCGAGGCACACCCAAATGTGAAGCAAAATAAGAAGACACATAAGAAGAAGTAGAGCCTGGATCGAATAGAGCCGATGACTCTCTGTGACAAACCAGTATAATACCTGTGATGACAGAATCAGAGGCAACCGCCTCAGTGCGAGAAGGAATACAATAATAACTGGCCCGACCCCTCTCGCGAGGGCGACCTCTATCTCCCCAGCCTCCGCCCCTGGCTGGTTGGGAAGATAGGGTAGCAGTTGGAGCTGTGATCATAGCCTGAGAACTCTGAGGAGCCCGCTGCGGCAGAGCTACCCCTACCAAGTCTGGGACAGTCCCTAACCATATGACGTGTATCGCCACACTCGAAACAAGCTCTGGGAGGATGCGGTGGCTGTAACTGGATGGGGCTAGGCCTGCTGGACTGACCTCTGGAAGTACCCCGCGCAGGAGGCGCGCTAGAAACTGGAGGCGCATAATAAGGCTCCTGAGGTATAGGCGGAGCTGGAGTACTGCCGGCTGCTGGTAAAGCTGAATGTACAGGGCGGCTAGAAAAACCCCTACCATAACGACTTGCTAATGGGGTACGGGCACCAGAGTAGTGACCCGACTCTCGAGACCTCTTGGCCTCCCTCTACCCTCGCTCCATTGCGAGCATACCCTCAATCCTCCTAGCAATACTCACTACCTGCTGGTAAGGAATATCTATCTCCAACTCTCAATCCACGCTGGACCGGATGGGCGGAATAAGACCCTCGATAAACCTCCGAACTCTCTCCCGAAATATCACAACCAAAGCCGGTGCATGCCTGGCCGACCTGGTATAACGGATGGCATACTCTGAAACTGTCATGGCACCCTGGCGCAGGTGCTCAAACTCCGCGCGCCATGAATTCCTGAGGCTCTAGGGAACAAAGTCTCTCATAAACATGTCTGAGAACTGGGTCCAAGTCAGTGAGGCAGCCTCAACTGGACTGTCTAACTCATAAGTACGCCACCAATCATAGGCGGCTCCCCGAAGCTGAAAGGCGGTGAAAGAAACCCCGCTAGACTCCACTATGACGATAGTGCGAAGGATACAATGACATTCCTCCAAAAATCCCAAGGCGTCATCTGATGCTAAGACACTAAACACTGGGGGATCATATTTCTTGAACCTCTCTAGTCTATGTTGCTCGTCCTCTGAAGTAGCTGACCCATCCCCGGGCTGTACTGGTGCTGCAGGCGGTGCAGGAATGATCTCCGGAGCCAGCTCAACCTGCACTCGCTGCTCGGGAGTGCGGACGGCGGGAGTCTGTGCTCCTCCCCCGGCCTGGGATGTGGCTGCAGTAAGGGGAAGTAACCCGGCCTGAGCCAAGGTGGTGTACATGCTCATGAACTGAGTCAGAGTCTCCTGGAGCGCTGGAGTAGTAGTAACAGTGGAAGGTGTGCCCGGTGCCTGGGCTCCAGCTAAATTTGCTGGTGGTACCTCGGCGGCAGCTCGCGCAGGTGCTGTGGCTGCACTGCGTGCACGTCCTCGACCTCTACCCCGGCCCCGGCCTCTAAAGGCGGTAGCAGGGGGCGCGGGTGCCTGTTCCTCTCGTGTAGCACGTGTCCTCGCCATCTGTGAGAGAATAGAAGATAGAAGTTTAGAATTGATGTCAAAATATCGCACGACAAGAAATTCAAAAGAAATGAAGATTTTCCTAAACAGTTACATAGCCTCTCATAGATAAATACAGACGTCTCCGTACCGATCAGCGAGACTCTAATAAACTGGCCTGTGTTCCATGACTCCTATGAACCTAGAGCTCTGATACCAACTTGTCACAACCCTAGTTCACCAACCGTGAACATGTCATGACGGCACCTGGTCCCCATGACCAGGTAAGCCTATTATTGCGGAAACATAATAATTGCGGAAAAATAGAGAAAATCAAATTAAATATCTAAAGGAAATTCTACTGAATGCCGCTCGGCATGTACAACTCGATAACACAATTCTAAAATAATTCCCAAAACCCGGAAACTCACGAGCAACACAGGCTACAGAAGTATATAGTATGACTCCAAAACTCCAGAATATCTAACAACCGAAAGAGAGAAAACTAAGTACTAAAGATAGAGTAAGAGGGAGACTCGTCGGTATGCGGGCGCAGCAGATCTACCTCGAACTCTCCGAAATCCTCCTGCCTCACTGATAGTGTGCCTGAGTAGAGGTACCTGGATAATCTGCACATGAAAAAACATGCGTAGGAAGGGCATGAGTACACCACAACGGTACTCAGTAAGTGCCAAGCCTAACCTCGATTAGGTAGTGACGAGGAAGGTCATGGCCCTACTGAGGCAAAATACAACAATAGCAATAATTAACAGTGTGGAAATATGACAGAAATAATAAATACAGTAGTGTAATAAGGCAAGTCAACGAGGCAATAATAACTACAAAGATAGAGTAAAACAAGAGTAAACACAGCTCAATGTCAAATATACCAATGAGGGTCTCCCAGGATACCGTCCTGTAGCCCTTTCCTCAACTGTCCAGTGGATCTCCCAGGATACCTTCCCATAGTCCAACTCACGTACCAATACCAAAGGATTTTCCGGGATACCGTCCCGTAGTCCAATCATCAATATGCAGGGGGATCTCCCGGGATACCGTCCAGTAGTCCCAAGGTAAAAGTGCAGGGGGATCTCCCGGGAATCGAACTCGTAATCCCAAAGTAAACAAACAAGGGGGGAGCTACCGGAATCCCACATCCGTAGTCCCAATGTAAATACGCAATCACAGCCAGAAACAAACCAAGAAATAAGGTAAGAAAGACAAACACAGATAGAACTAGCCTAGCATGCTTCACGTAGTATAGTCAAAATAATTTAAGCAAGTAGGCAGTCAAATCAGCTAAACATGTTTTTCCTAATCTAGCATAAGTCATAACTCCAAATAGAACAAGACAAATAAGGATAAGAACTAAGTTTCGCTTAAGTAAAAAGTGGGATTTCATCAATCGGCTCAAGTACGTGCTTGTCACCTCGCGACAAGGCACTCAAATATCAAGTAAAATCCTAAGGGAAAAGGTCCCCCACACAAGGTTAGACAAGCCACTTACCTCGAACCGGCTCAATATCACTAGACACCGCGCCTTTGCCACAATATCCGACTCTAAATGGCCCAAATCTATTCAATTCAATTGCATATCGTAAATAATATTGCAAACAACTGATTCCACTATTAAATTTAAAGCTAGGGCGCGAAAATAGGTAAAATGACCAAAATGCCCCTCCAGCCAATGTCTCGAAATCGAATAATTTTCACATTTTCAAAACCCTCGTACTCTCACGAGTCCAACCATATAAAAATCTCCCAAATCGAAGGTCAAGTGCCCCCTCAAAACCCAATAGTTTGGTCTATGGACTTTCACCCAATTTTCATTCAAAAATCGGAAATTTAGAGATGAAATCGTGATTAGATTAGTGGGTATTAAGCATAAAAGAGTAGAGAATCGCTGCTCTTGAAAACCCCTCGAAATTTCTCCCAAATCCAAGCTCTCTAGCTTGAGTTTTGTTAAAAATGACTAAAACCCTCGTTTGAAATGTTTATAACTGTTCAGATAATTAAAGCATCGCGAACGCAGTAGGAAGCACGCGTTCGCGAAGAAGGAAAATATAAGGGGCCAAAAATGCCCTTCGCGATCACGAAGGAAGGATGCGAACGCGAAGGCCTGGTTCAGTGAACTATGCGAACGCGACCAGGTATACGCGAATGCATAGAAGAAAAATGAAAGGGCCAGAAATTGCCCTATGCGAACGCGAAGATGGCCACGCGATCGCGATGGAGAAAATTATAAACCTACATGAACGCAGGGGCGGGTACGCGAACGCGTATAAGGGAATTAGTCCCCCCCCCCCAGGATTACACTACGCGAACGCGGTGGAGGGGCCACTATGCGAATGCGATGATTTCTTTGTGAACGTGAAAAAGAAATCCGGACCTGCAACTACTAATAGTTTTTGTGCAATTTTTCAACACTAAAATGCCCCGTTGGGCATCCGAAACACACTCGAGGCCCGCGGGACCTCAACCAAACCTACGGACATATTCCATAACATTATTCAAACTTGTTCCAATCCTTAAATAACCTAAAACAACGCCAAAAACACGAATTAGTCAAAGATTCAAGCCTAAGAACTTCAAATTCCAACAAAAAACACACTTTCGATCAAAAACCTAACCAAACCTCGACCGAATGACCTGAAATTTTGCACACACATCCCAAATGACATGACGGAGCTTCTGCAACTTCCGAAATTCAAATCCGACCCTCGGATCAAAAACTCACTGTCGGACCGGAAACTTCAAAAATTCAAACTTCGGCATTTAAGGCGTAAATGAGCTACGGACCTCCAAAATACATTCCGAACACGCTCCCAACCCCGAAATCACCTAATGGATCTAACAGAAGCATCGGATTTCCATTCTGAGGTTGTCTTCACACTGTTCCAAATACGGACCATTTTTCGACTCTTAAGCTCTCATTTAGGGACAAAGTGTCCCAAAACACTCCAAATCCTAACACCGAACGTCCCGGTAAACCAAAATAGCAGAAATGAACTTAAGGGAAGCAGTTAATGGGGAAACAGGGCGTAAATTCCAAAAACAACCAGCCGGATCGTTAAATTCATACATGAGATTTAGCAAAAGATGAGTTATTTTTTCTCTTATATAATAATACAAAATATGAGGTAATATTTCACATGTTGAAACCGTTTCAGGTAAACTTGATAAGATATTATGCTAAAGGATCATTGTTCTAAGTAGACGAGTACGCTGAAAATGTGAAATTCTTCTAAGATACGTTGTTCGATTTTGCTGTATATCTTACTCCTAAAATGCAGAGAGACTTGTGAAGGCAGATCCTGATTGGTTGGTCCGAAAAGTCAGAATCATCATTCATCGGTAGAAAATGATGTAGCTTAGATTGAAGCGGAACGTTACCTACCTTAATTGCTTAGTTTATCTAACATAGGGAGCTATTTCTGCTAGAAGTTGAACATTATCCACCACTATTCGATAGTGGTGCATATAGAAGAATGGTTATATTTTTTTAGATTTGAGTTCATTTGTTAATTGAACAGAAAGTGGTGCTTAGTCTCTATTGGAGACCAAGTACAATCCAATTTTTTTTTCGAAGTAGGGGATTAGAGGTCCTAACTAGAACTGTTATCCCTTTCATTTTCAAATACAACTCTTATTTCATGAAGCTATTTTATTTGTATTATTATTCTTCCTTTTATGTTTTGCTTGAAACTCCTTTTGATAACCTTTGGAAGGCCTCGACACTATAATTTTTGCTATGGTGCTGAAAGAGTTCAAAAATATAAAGTTAGAACTTGAGTAGGTTTCATATTTAGTCAGTTTCTTTTTATATGATATGCTTCATTTTAGTTGGATGTTAAATTTTAATGATATCAGCTTAAGTAAATATTACTATTTTGACTTTTTGGAAATCGGTAAATATGGCTTCTATTTGTTTATGAAATTTCGTTTGTGTTTAACCAAAAAATAGAATTTCGGTCAAAGCTTTATATTTAGAAGAACTTGGGTTACTGATAATCAGAAATGAGCAAAAGAAATTGATAACAATAAGTTAGATAGGAAAAGCAAAGTAAATCAATATATTTAGTTGATATTTCGTGTCTACAAATGATCCATCTTCTCTCTTTTATAGCTGTTTCTCAGTTATACGTTTGCCTTTGTCATAATAAAGTCATTATGGGCGGTTTAAAGTTATTAAATTCTATGTTACATAATCATTATAAATTAATACAGAATATCTAACACTTTCTCTATTTAATGCTTATTAAATACTGTATCTGGGCTCTCCTGCACTGTCAGGTTTATTCTTCTCAGCTTTTGGACTTAAATAGGTACGAGCGTCGAGTCTTTTTGAATATTAATCCGTGCCTCTTCTTGTGCTTCTGATCATATCTATTGCAACTCGTGCCTCCTTGCTTTTCGTCATTATTTGACCAGCCTACGTGTCATGACACGTCATCTTGCAATCACTTCAACATGTAAACTCAATTTTTTCCAATACAGATAGTCCCTCCATTTGCCATTTATTCATCAATTGAATATTTGGGAAGTGGATTTTATTAAAGTGGGAATATTTGCCGTTATTAATGCTATAATTGATTTGATCCTTTAATTATCACTTCCATTTAATGCTCATGACACGTGGCACCCTTTCATTGGTTCTGCAGTTTTGCAGCGCTTTTAAAGGCTTTTTTACGGCTTCACTAAACAAGAAGCGACAGTTCTCATTATGACCTTTCTATCATTGCACCTTTTCCTTTGATGATTGCTTCTTAGTATAAATATAGTTCTTTTTTTTTGTCTTTCTCACTTAAAGTTCAAAACTTTCAGAATAATCAACTTCTTTCTTCAATTTCCTCATACTGCGATGGCTTCACCAAACCCTAACCCTAGGAGAGCCTCTATAGTTGATAGCTTTTCTCCTGCCCCTAATAGGAGTAGAAGAGGAGGTGGTAGACTACGTAATTTAGGGTCTTTATCCATACGTGGTTCTTCTCTTGCTTCATCCAGTTCTGGCCCTTCTTCTAGAACCAGAGGTTCTGTTTCACAAACATCTTCCTGTCACGATCCCAATCCCGGTCGTGATGGCGCCCAACATAATTGCTAGGCAAGCCCGACCAATTAACACTCACAACCCAATCCATATCCCATTACCAGTTTATAGAATTTAATTTATCAAATAATGTAGTTCTAACCAGTGGTAAAATAATACGAAAATCATAACAACTGCCAACAAACTCCCAAAGACCTGGGGTCATGAGTCTAGAGCCTCTAAGATAACAAAAATAATACATCCTCAGTAATACTGATGTTCTAAAATGCGGAAATAATAAAGGGATAGGGGAGGAGTCGGGTCCTGCAAACGTCAGGCAGCTACCTCGACAACTCCTGAGAAGCTCTGAAGCAGCAAATAGCTCAACTATGCTCCCGGGACACCTGAATCTGCACACGTGGTACAGGGAGTAAAGTGAGTACTTCCAACTCAGTGGTAATAAGAGTAAATAATAACTGAGC
>MU782460.1:0-35153 GCA_026770625.1 Nicotiana glauca | reverse complement strand
TTACAAATAACACCAGGGTATCTGGTACACAGTGCAAGAAATAGCATGGATGCCAATGGTATGAGAGTGCTAAATCTCATGCCACGTAGTACAAATAGGAATCAATGCGTGAATGCAATGCAATGCACATGACCGTTGTGGCATACAACCCGATCCATTTGGGTACCCGCGCTCACTGCGGGGGTTCAGACTCCGGAGGGGCTCCTACAACTCAAGCGCAATATCAGTATCACACCGCTGCGGCGCGCAGCCCGATCCATGCACAGTCCAGAAATGCACATAAGCCCCTTAGGCAATAGTAAAATAGTAGTTCTCAGCTCGAAACGTCAGTAAAATATCATTTAAGTTTTTAAATCTTAGAAAGATGGCTGAGTTTGCAAAACAGTATTTAGAACCTTGGACTGAGATAAAATAATATGCAACGTAATGCAAAAATAGTGATATCAAACCCTGAAGGATTCAAATAATCGGCACGAAGCCCAAAACATGGCAATCATCCCAAACCATGATAGCATCAAGTAGTTTTCAGTCAATCACGCAGTAAAATCAACAACCGGGACGGACCAAGTCACAATCCCCAATGGTGCTCTACCCCACGCTCATGCCTGGCGTGCAAGTCACCACAATACAGCACTATGATGTGCAAATCCGGGGTTTCAAACCCTCAGGATATCATTTACAAGTATTACTCAACTCGAACCAGTGAAATCTCTAGCTCGCGACGCCTTTGCCCCTCAATTCGGCCTCCATGCGTGTCAAATCTAACCAAAATCAGAGCGAATGCATTACAATATGCTAAGAGGACAATACTCAATCGAAAAATATCAAGAATCTTGCAATTAACAAAACCCGAGCCCCGGGCCCGCTTCTCGAAAAATTATAAAACTTACATTACCGGATTCCTCGTCTCGCCACGAGTCCATACATACCAAGAACTCCCAAATTCGAGCTCAAATGACCTATCAAATTCCAATTTGAAATATTAAAACTCAAGCCCTAGCTTTACCCATTTTCAATGAATTTCCACCAATTTCCATGTTAATTCTACCATAAACTTGAATAATTAGGCCAAGGAACTTGCCTCTAATCATTCTCTCTTGAATCCCTCTTTAGAATCGCCTCAAGGCACTCAAAATCGCTCCACAATGAAGGAAAAATGACATAAGCTCACGGATGAATTAATGATATAAACCCTTCTGCCTCTAGGGGTTTCCGCTTCTGCAGTCCCCACACCCGCTTATGTGATACCGCTTATGTGGTCATATTTCTGCTCCTGCGGAATTCCACTTAAAGTCCCAAAGCCTCTTCTGTGACACAATTCCCGCTTTTGCGAAACTTCACCTTCAGGACAAAAATTGCTTCTGCGATCGCTTGTCCGCTTCTGCGGGCTCGCTTAAGCGAAAAAGATTCTGCTTCTACGGAACTACCCTACCAGGCCATAAGCCGCTTTTGCAACCCTCCTCATGCTTCTGTGGAACCGTTTCTACGGTCCATTTCCGCAGAAGCAAAAATACCAGGTACCAACTGCAACCTGTAATTCCTCAACTCAAATTTCACCCCGATAGCCATCCGAAATCACCCCGAGGTCCCTGGGACCTCAACCAAAATCACCAACATAACCCATAACATCATTCAAACTTGTTCCAATCATCAAAACACTATCGTTAACATCAAAATCATCAAATTTCACCAAATCAAAGCCTAAGTTCTTCAAGAACATCCGAAATGCATTTTCGATCAAAAACCCAACCAAACGATGTCCGAATGACCTGAAAATTTGCAGACATATCCAAAATCACCTAACGAAGCTATTGCAACTCTCGGAATTCCATTCCGACCCTCAGATCAAAATCTCACCTATCAACCGGAATTCGCCAAAATTCAAACTTCGCCAATTCAAGCCTAATTCTACACCGGGCCTCCAAAATCAATTCCGATCGCACTCCTAAGTCACAAATCATCCCCCGAAGCTAACCAAATCACCGGAATTCACATCCAAGCCTTCTAACTATATATTCAACTTCCGATTGATTTTTCCAAAACAAGCTTCCTTCTAAGAGGCCAAGTGCCTCATTTCCAACTAAAACCAATTCAATTCTATCCGATCAACTCAAATACTGAAATTGAAACATAGAGCAACATAATATGGGGGAAATGGGTTGGTAACTCACGTGACGACAGGTCGGGTCGTCACACTTCCTCTAGAGGTAAGGAATCCTCTGAGCCTCTTCGTGAACCTCTAGTAGAGGAGATAATTCCCGCAAAATTTTCCTTCAATAATGATAGAGAGTCTCTTAGAAATCAAGTTTCTTCTTTAGATCATGCTGATATTTACCCAATTCACATCACTGAAGGTCTGATTTCTTTAGTTCATAAGGACTGCCTTTGGAGACAAGACTTCCCCATCTAATTCCCAACGTGAACCAAAGAATCACCTCTTATTTGACGGGATTTTCCTTTGTTTATACATATCCGTTCACCTTAGGATTCAAACCTGCTATTGACCCTATTATCCTAGAATTCTGTCATCTTTTCGACGTATATTTAGGTCAGATTTGCCCTATAGTGTGGAGGGTTGTTGCCTGTTTGAGGCATTTAACCAATAGGGACGGTGTGCCTTTTACTTTCTCCCATATAATTCATCTTTACTCCCCCAGACTCTTTCACAATGGTGTTTTCACTCTTGTAGCAAGGAGCAAAAGAGTTCTGGTTAGTCCCGAGGATGACAGAGACCGTGGCTGGTATGTTCGGTTTGTTGCTGCCCCCACCATTGGTTTGGTAGGTGATGGAAATGTTCCCTTCCCCGAGAAGTGGAATTTTGCACGTGAGTAATTTTATCGTACCTTTTTTCCCTCAATTTTGATGATTATTTATTCTAATTTTCCTTTTCTTTTCCAGCAACCATGGGAATTGTGGATGATGTTCCCAATTTCCATGCTTGGGTAGGAAAGTTGCTGAATACTGCCCCAATGGAGGGTAGATATTGGAAGAATCTTTCCCAACGATTTGGTTGGAAAGTGAAAACTCATGGTAAGAGTTTTTTTTTATTTCACATATTGCTTTTTTTTCTGAACTTGATTTAATCCTTCTTTTTATCAGGATTTGCAGTTCGGGGTTACTGCCGACGCAGTCGCGGCTTCTCGTATTTCTTTGGAGAGGGCCCAAGAAATAATTTTGGGCTCTTTATCGAAAAGAAAAGCCATTGATGAACAAGACTCTGAAGAAGAGGAAGATGAGGGTTCCTTGATAACAAGGCCACGGGCTCGTAAATGCATTATTTATGATGATGAAGCATTCCTCGCTGTTCTATTCCTCTTACCGAGTCTGTTGAAGCCCCAGTGGTGATCTCTAATGATGTTGATGATTTTCCCGCTGCTGCTCATGATTCTATTGAGTAGCTTTTGAACCGCGGGTTTGGTAGTGAAGATTTTGGTCCGATTTTCTATGAAGCACCCCTGGCCTCTTTTTCTACTTCCATTCATGTGACTACATCTTTGCCGATCATGGCTATCTCTGTTCCTCCCCATACTATTTTTACTACCTCTACTATTCCTCCTTCTATGATTCCCCCTCCACATGTTCATCATATAAAGGTTGGTTCCTCAAGTGGAGGTACTGCTATGAGGCAAGTCACCATTAAAGTTCCTGCTGAGGGTAATTTTTTAAGGAAATCAGGTCAAGCAGACATGTGGCTAAAGCCTTTGATTGTTCCAGTTGAAAGAGCTAAGCTTGAGAGTCACAGTTCCTTGATCTTGATGAATGACATAGTGCATGCTTCTTTAAAGGTACCCTTTTTTTCAAGCTTTACTTTATCCTTCTCCTATTTTTAGGGTTCTCATCTTCCCTTTTCTTTTTTGTTTAGGTCAATTTAATTGGCACTGAGATGATGAAAAGAGTTACACTTTTGGAGCAACTAATGCGTGACCATCAAATGGAGGCGGATAATTGGAAGGAACAGTGTGACGGTCTTTAATTTGATGTGGAAACCTTAGAAGAAAACAAAAGTACCTTGGAACAGCAGGTAAGGGCCTTGACTTCAGAGCTGGCAGTTGTAAAGGCTTCCTCAAATCAATCAAGTAAAGAGAAGTTGCGTCTTGAAACCTCTTTTTCTGAGTAACTTTCTAAGGCTAGTGAGGAGATTAGAGAGTTGAAGGCTCTCTTGGCTAAAAAAGAAGCATATGCTAGTGAACCTATGCAAATACTAACTCAAACTCAAGAAAACCTCCGGGAATCTTCTGGTAAGGTTCGCTTTTTAGAGAGTTCTCATGCTGCCCTCCAAGCTTCTCATGAATCTGCCTTGGCTGAAAATGAAAAATTAAGAAACGAAATTGATGATTGGGAAAGAGATTATGAGATCCTTGAAGATAAAACTGCCATTGAAGTGAGTTGGGCATTTTTAAATTCTCACCATAATACCTTCGTTGAAGTTAGCCAGGAGAATATTAACTTAGAATCTGAGTTAGCTAAGATCAAGGAGGCTCTCGAGAAGACTTAGCAGAACCAAGATTTTTCCTCTCCCGTGGCTGAAGCTCCTGAACAAGTTGAAGATGATACGGGTATCCCCACTCCTTCAAGCCAAGTTGAGCCCGCTGCTGTTGATGTCCCTGTTTCAGTTCCATCAAGTTCTCAGTGAAAAGTTTGAATACCTTTATTGCTTTTTTTTTAAAAACAATTTGTGGTTGGTTGTAACCCTTGGCCTTTTTAAGGGTTTTGTGGCGTTAAGTCCCCAGACCTTTTATGGGGTATTTTGTTTAAACAACTTTTCGGTTTATGACTAAGACCATACTTAGTCTAAACTGTTTTGATATTATGAAGTTTTCGTTGCTATCTAAACTTCTATTTTGTTTATTCTCGCCTTTATTTTTAAGGACTTACTGAATAGCTTGCATTTTTATTTTGTAAAATGATTTCTTTTTCTCATGAATGTCTTAAATCAATCATGAATTAAAAGATGGCCCTTTTATATTCTACACTTATTGAAGAAGATGTCTCAACTTCATAATAGTGTTAATAGACGATAAAAGAAATAGGAATACACATGTTTCTTGAAATAACTTTGACAATTTTTTATTTGAACATTGCCAAGTTTTAAGTAACACTTTACATGTATTTAATTAACATCTATAACTTTTTCGTAACTGTTTTTCTCATAACAGAATTTAAAAGAAAGAATTAAAATACAAGGTTTTTATGTAATAACCCATTTTAGTACATGTACTTTAAATACAAGGTTTTTATTTATAACCTGTTTTGGTACATTGCTTTTAATCTAACTATAGTAAGGTTTTGTCTCGGCCTTGTCTCGTGACTATCTTTCTTTAGTTTTTGCTCTGCACTTGACTCATTTAGTGAGTTGATTTTGAACTAGCTGATTTCTTGAACTTTTGATTGCTTCTCAATCATCTTTGTCTTCTTTATGCATTTGTCTACGTATATATCACATATTCCCCCAAGTGTTTGAGCATTGAAGCATGAAATCTCGAGCACTTGACTGTTCCTCTCATTTGGCCCTTTCCCTGAAAAGGAAAAATACACGAGACTCGGAGGTACGATTTTAGATGAAGACTGCCTAAACCGTCTGAATTTCTATTAGAATATTTGTAACCCTAGACCGAGAATTTTAATTTATTCCACGTGCTTTGCAGGTCGTGATTCATCATTTAGTACGTGCTAGCTTTTTTCCTATCATATAAAATTATAAATAAAATTTTAACAATTCAAAATAGAATTTTAAAATGTAGATACCTGACCGTGGGTATTCTTTTAGAAATAGTATCTCTTCAGGTGAACGACATTCCAATGTGAAGGTAGTATCTTGTCGTCCATAGTCTCCAGCTCGTATGCTCCTTTTCCCGCAATACCATGAATCCTGTAAGGTCCTTCCCAAGTTGGACTTAATTTTCTCGTATTAGTCGTCTTCATGGATTGAAAAACTTTCTTGAGTATGAAGTCCCCAATCTTGAAGTATCTTAATTGTGCCTTTCGATTTTAATATCGTTCATAACTTGTTTTTATGCTGTCATTCTTATCAATGCAGTTTCTCTTCTTCCTTCAAGTAAATCACGGTTTATGCGTATTTCCTCTTCATTAGTTTCTTCTGATGCCTGCATGTACTTTGTGCTTGGTTCCCCTATCTCAACCGGAATTAACGCTTCAGCCCCGTACACCAATGAAAATGGTGTTTCACCTATGCTTGTTTTTGTTGTTGTGCGATATGCCCATAAAACACCAGGTAACACTTCCGGACAATTGCCTTTAGATTCTTCAAATCATTTTTTAAAATTATTGATAATGACTTTATTTGTTGATTCACCTTGTCCATTACCTACTGGATGGTAAGGCGTGGATGTAGTCCTTTTGATTTTCCAGCTTTGTAAAAATTCTGTGATTTGAGCACCTATAAATTGTGGGCCGTTATCACACATGATTTCCTTTGGCACACCAAATCGACATATGATGTTTTGCCAAATGAAATCTCTGACCTCTTTTTCCCGTACCTGTTTAAATGCTCCTGCTTCTACCCATTTAGTAAATTAATCAATTAGTACAAGTAGGAGTTTTACCTATCCCTTTGCATGTGGTAATGGTCCCACGATATCCATTCCCCAATTTATAAAAGGCCATGGTGCAATGACCGGATATAATAGTTCCGCAGGTCTATGCATGTTGTTTCCATATCTTTGACACTTATCACATTTAACCACGAAATTCTCTGCTTCTTCTTCCATTTTAGGCCGATAATAACCTGTTCTAATCATGGTTCTTACCATTGATCTTCCTCCTACGTGATTTTCCACAACGCCCCTCGTGTATCTCCCCCATTACATATTCAGTTTGAGAAGGTCCGAGACATCTTGCTAAGGGGCCACCGAACATCTTTCGATAAAGATTACCTTGCTTTAAACAATATCGTGCAGCCTTTTTCTGAAGCGTGTGGGCTTTTTTCTTATCTTCAGGTACGGTACCATACTGCAAAAAAGTGACAAAATCGTTTCTCCAATCCCAAGTTAAATTATTAAAATTTACCTCAATTTTGTATGGATCGATTAATGAATGAAACAAATGAATTACAAAAGCATTTTCATTGCTCGCCACGTCTGCCGCAGATGCGAGATTAGCTAAGGTGTCTGCTTCAACATTTTTGTCTCTTGATATCCGTGTGACTTTCCAGGTTAAAATTGTATAATCAAATCTCGTACCTTTTACAAATATTGCTGCATTCGTTCCTCCCTGGCTTTATAAGTCCCTAGAATTTGGTTAACCACGATCTGCTAATCGCTTTTGATTATAATTTGATTAATGCCAAGTTCACGTGCCAGTTCCAAACCTGCAATCACAACTTCATACTCTGTCTCATTGTTAGTTATAGAATGGCATTTTATGGCCTGATGAATGGTTTCACCCGTAGGTGGCACCAAAACAATTCCTAAACCTGCTCCTTCACATTAGATGAGCCATCCACAAACAAGGTCCAAATTCCTGGGTTAGACCCGTTGAACACCTGTAATTCTTTTTCCGCTTCTAAATGCATTTCTTGGCTAAAATCAGCTAAAAATCTGCCAATACTTGAGATCTTATCGCTGTTCTGGGTTGGTATGTGATATCATATTCACTTAGTTCTATAGCCCATTTAGCTAACCTACAAGACAACTCATGCTTGTATAATATATTGCGTACTGGACAAGCAGTTACTACGATAATAGGATGACATTGAAAATAAGGTCTTAGTTTTCTAGATGCCATGATGAATGCAAGTGCAAGCTTTTCTAATTGAGGATACCGCGTCTCCGTATCTAATAAGGATTTACTGACGTAATAAATTGGAGACTGTTTACCTTGGTCTTCACGAACTAAAACAACACTTACCGCCTCTTCTGAGACGGCAAGATAGATGAGCAATCTTTCTCCAACCTTTGGCTTTACGAGTAACGGTGGATTTGACAGGTATGTCTTCAAATTTTTTAGCGCCTGTTGACACTCTTCAGTCCATTCGAATTGATCTTGCTTTTTAAGAGCTGAAAAAAATTTAAAGCACTTTTCGAATGATTTGGAAATAAATCTCCCCAAAGCTGCAATTCTTCATGTCAACCCCTGTACTTCTTTTTTATTTGTAATTACATCAGGAATTTCTTCAATGGCTTTAATCTGTGCTGGATTCACCTCAACACCACAATTAGAAACAAGAAAACCTAAAAACTTACCTTATGCAACTCCAAACGCACATTTCTCAGGGTTTAATTTCATATTGAATTTCTGCAAGATCTAAAAACGTATATGATAAGTGCGATATATGATCCCCTGAGTGTTGAGTTTTAATAAGCATATCGTCTATATAGAACTCCATAGGTTTTCCCAAGTGTTCTTGGAATATTTTGGTCACCAGTCTTTGATACGTTGCACCAGCATTTTTGAGGTCAAAAGGCATTACTTTATAGCAGTAAGTCCCCTTGTCTGTTATAAATGAAGTTTTTTTCTTCATCTAAATGATCCATTTTAATCTGGTTATAACCTGAATATGCATCTAAAAAGCTTAACAATTCATGTCCTGCATTAGCATCAATTAGTTAATCTATATGTGGTAATGGAAAAGAGTATTTAGGACAAGCTTTGTTAAGATCTGTATAATCTAAACAAACTCTCCACTTACCATTCTTTTTGGTACCACAGCAGTATTGGCTAACCAATTAGAATACTTTACCTCACGGATAGACCCAATTTTTAGTAATTTTTGGACCTCAACTTGAATCACCTGATTTTTGAAAGCTCTTTGTTTTCTCTTCTTTTGTTTGACAGGTGGATATGAAGGGTCTTCATTTAACTTGTGAGTCATTACCTCCGGTGGTATTCCTTTATATCAGAATGGGACCAAGCAAAACAATCCAAGTTAGTTTTCAAAAATTCAATCAATTTACCTTTCATGTCCTGGCTTAGATTAGCCCCTATGTAGACTTTCCTTTCAGGCCATTGTGTGGATAACACTACAGCCTCCAGCTCTTCAATCGTTGTTTTGATATTTTCATTTTCCTCTGGTTCTTGAATGAAATCAGGCCTTGAGTCCTGATCACGCTCAACTGAGTCTCGAAAAAGACTATGCGGGCGTTGCAAATATAATCTGAGTATTTATGCCAAGAGTCGAACCCACCTATCAATTACTTTTGTTGGACTTACTAAATTCTATAGAATCAACTTCCCCAAATGTTGTAAATAACAGTTGATGGTAATTCTAACAACTAAAACTGAAAGTAAATAAACAGCTAAAAATTAACTATGCTTGATTTGTAAATAATTGGAATAGGTCTAAGGTAATGGTTTCCCCAATTATTGATTTCCTTGGTTGTATGTTTCTTATAGCGTTGACTTAGTTGCCTCTATCAATCATGAACTCTTCAGCTATCATAAATCTCTCTCAAGCAATTATGATAATTTACTAGACACACTCTCTCAAGCTACGCTAGCTAGATTCGCATTACAGTTCACTTAGATTGCACCTGAGGTATCGTTATCTCTAATCCAACCTCTAAACCCTCGGTTATGACTCTCGTCTATACTCCGGAAGTGATTTTGTTCAAACAACTACCTAAATATGCACTCTCTCTCAAGTAGATACATAATAAATAGGCGCAACTAATTGAGGGCCCTTTAATCAACTACAACAAGAATGTAGTTGAACAAATAGAGATTAACAACTAATCAAAACTATATTAACATCAGAATAAATTCATCCCCAACGGGTTCCACCAAAACCTTAGATTAGAAAAGTTAGCTACTCATGAAAATAACAAAAATCACAAAAGAATTCATATTCAAAGGTAAAAGAACAAAGAAGAAGATTAAAGATTGATGCCCAATGATCCTCCTTGCCTCTTGCCCTTCCTTATGATGTTTTTCACTTCCAAAAATCATTCTCCCTTTTCTTGGCCAGCTTCCTTAGTTTAATATAGGGTTTAGAGCTTAAAATCCCATATTTTGTACTTTGGTCCCTGAAGTTTACACGTCCTGCCGCGGTCCTACCGCAGTTACGCCAGGACCGCGGCCAGAGTGGCCTTCAGAATCTGCATCAGTGTTCTGCCGCGGTCCTACCGCGGTTACACCTGGACAGCGGCAGACCAGCTTCAGTTCTGGTTTTGTCCCTTCGCTTGGTGCACTTTGTGGATATTGTATGATTGGCCTCCTTTTCTACGTAATTGATCCCAAAGTACTCCACAGACTTCTTTTATTGGATATAGCTTGTAAAGCATGAAAAGCACTAATCAGAGCATTTTGTTATCACTTTTTACCGTAAAAGCTATACAAAAATGTGGTTCTTTAGGGCCTAATTATAGTCTAATTTACCTTTTATCAAGTCCACATATATTCATTCTTGTTCAGTTGAGGTTTATGTTGTAGTACCCTCAACTGGATTCTGTAACTGCTATTTTTCTTCGTTCCTCATACTTGAATCTGCCACAGAGTTAATACTTCTGGATGTCTGTTGATCTCCACGGATTTGATGTATTCCCCATGGTGATGGAAATTTAATAACTTGATGTAAGGTTGATGGAACGACGTCCATCTCATGGATCCACGGTCTTCCGAGAATCATATTGTAAGCCATCTCTATCTCTACCACCTGAAACTTTGTATCATTGACGACCCTTTTTGCAAATGTAGTTAGTATTACCTCACCTTTCGTCACGATGCTGGAATTGTCGAACCCAGACAAAGTATGCACCTTGGGTACTAATTTGGCTTCAGTTTGCATCTCGTGTAGAACTCTTCGCAGAATAATATTCACAGAGCTACATGGATCAATCAAAACTTACAAGTAAAGATATTACCAGTGCATCGTTATGTGGAGTTAATACACCATCCGCATATGTATCATCAAACATAATGCTTTCTTCCTCTAAGACATGTCGCACTCGCTTCTCGTGGGTAATCGTGACTTTGGATACTTTATTTGCTACTGTATACGTCATGCCATTGATTTCTTCACCTCTGCTTATAACATTAACGTTCCTTTTTGGAGAAGGCAGTTTAGGGGGCTCCTGCCTATTCTTTATGTATACTTGCTTTTCTTTCTTGCTGAATAACTCAGTGAGATACCCTTGTTTCAACAGATGATCAACTTCACCCTGTAACAACCTACAATCTGCCGTTTTGTGACCATGATCGTTATGAAATTCGCACCAGTGTTCGGGATTGCGCCTGTTTGGATTTGCCCTCATCTCTTTTGGCCACCACACCTTATCACCCATGTTTCTTAGAACAACAACGAGCTCAGAAGTACTTACATTAAAATTATAACCACCGAATCGCCTCTTCAAGTTTCTATCATCATCTCGTGACTCTCGTGTGTTACGATCATTTCCAAACCTGGATGATGAACCCGATTCTCTATTTCTAGATCTATGATCGTACCTTGAATGATCATGCTTGGACCGTAAATCTTTTCCAGCTGGTCCCATATATGGTTCGTACGTGTTTTTACCGGATCTTTTTTCTATTTTTGCCCATCTTGAACTTACCTTTTCTTCTTTATGAGATCGTGACATAATATCTTCTTCGATCCTTAACTTCGTGCTATAACGGTTGTAGACGTCATTTCATGTTGTTGCTGGGAATTCACGAAGACTTTCCTTGAGCTGCCTCGTGGCTTCTGAGCTTTTTTCATTCAAATTACTAGTGAAATCTATAGCTGCCTAATTATCTGGTACACGTGGTAACGTCATTCTTTCACACTGGAACCTATCCCCGAACTCTCTGAGCAACTCAGAATCCCCTTGTTTGATTTTGAAAATATCCTACATTCTCTTTTGACTTTTTGAGCTCCCGAATGTGCTTTGATAAATGAATCTGCAAGCTCAGCAAAAGAATTTATGGAATCTTTGGGTAAAAGAGAATACCATGTTAATGCTCCCTTAGCAAACGTTTTTCCGAATTTTTTGACCAATACTGATTCAATTTTTTGTTTGATCAGTTGTTCCATCGTATTTTAGAATATTGGGCATTTTGAATTTCTTTGGAATTGGTAGAAGAGCAACGCTTGGCTTCCAAGGTTGCTGTAAATATTTGTCCATATCTATTCCTTTGATTACAGGCGGTACTCCAGGTATTTGCTCTATGCGGTCACTTTGCTTTTTAAGCTATTTCTGCAATGTTAGAACTAAATTTTGTTAATCGAAATTGACTACGTTACCTGGTTCTCCATCACGTGACTCACTGGGGATTCCGCCACTGCCTGAATTAACAAGCCCAAAACGAGGGTTTTCCAAAGTGTTGGGATTTGGAATTGGTGTTGATGGTGCAATAGGTAACTGGCTGGCAAAGGCCTCAAGAGCTTTATTGATCTGTTGAGCGATTAGCTTTTGTAAAGCTTCATTGATGGATTCATCGTTGTCAAATTGAGCATTTGCGTTTGAGTGAGATCCATCAGGAGTTCCTTCTAGAGACCACCGAGGCGAGCTTTGTGGAGAAGGGATCGGAGAGTGTGAACATCTTGTGGGTCCCCTTGGAGTTGATGGTTTCCCTGGTTTTCTTGGGTGTTATCGTTAACATTTGACATATCTGTTGATGTAATGAAGTAGGTTTAAGAAAAAATAGATTATCAGATTCCCGGTAACGAAACCAATTTGTTTAACTAAAAAATAGAATTTCGATCAAAGCTTTATATTTTGGAAGAACTCGGGGTACTGATAATCAGAAATGAGCAAAAGAAATTGATAACAATAAGTTAGATAGCAAAAGCAAAGTAAATCAATATATTCAGTTGATATTTCGTGTCTACAAATGATCCATCTTCTCTCTTTTATAGCTGTTTATCAGTTATACGTTTTGCCTTTGTTATAATAAGGTCATTATGAACGGTTTAAAGGCATTAAATGCTACGTTACATAATCATTATAATTTAATACAGAATCTCTAACGCTTTCAGTATTTAATGCTTATTAAATACTATATCTGGGCTCTCTTGCACTGTCAGGTTCATTCTTCTCAACTTTTGGATTTAAATAGGTACGAGCGTCGAGTCTTTTTGAATATTAACCCGTGCCTCTTCTTGTGCTTCCGCTCGTATCTGTTGCAACTCGTGCCTCCTTGCTTTTCATCATTCTTTGACCAGCCTACGTGTCATGACACGTCATCTTTCAATCACTTCAACATGTGAACTCAATTTTTTCCAATACATTATGTATAGTCTTACAAAATATATACTCCTTCCGTTTCAATTTATGTGAACTCATTTGACTGGGTACGAAGTTTAAGAAAAGAGAGAAGACTTTTGATCTTGTGGTGTAAAATGAGGCACCTTTATTTTGTGTGGTTATAAATCATTGCATAAAGGTAAATTATTTCCAAATAAGGAAATGGGTCATTCTTTTTTGCACAGACTAAAAAGGAAATAGGTTCACATAAATTGAAACGGAGAAATTAAAGGCTTATTGACATAATGTAAGATCATTAATTTTTGTTAATGTCAATATGAGAGATATGATAAGAACTTTTTTGTTTTTATATAAAACGAGTAATTAAGATCGTGATATTGATATTAAGTGTCAATTAAAATTTTCAGTATAAATGATTTTAATTATGTCGATGCAACATGACAATTTTTTTTTTATATCAACGTAAAGTTTTTACTTTTTTACTAAATTTTTTCTTCGATATCGACCGCATCGCACGGATACGAATATTAGTAATAATATAAAGAAGCAAATTTATATTTGCCACTTAAAAGAAGCTAGTATGAGTAATTCATACCCTCCGCCACGTAGAAGCAGAACTTCTAGGAAGTCACGTGGCCTTGTACCCATTATAAATGTTTCCTATAGGTAGAAAACACATAGGACGAAGTACAGAAGTTCCCAGTTTCAGTTTTTCAGATTTGGCAAATCGTAATTCGTAACCCTCTCTAACACTGTGGCCGATCCCGCATCATTGGATCCTGTTATCTCCTTCTCTGCCGTCCGATCACCGCACACGTGCCGCAACAACCTCGATTATCTCATTCCCCCGCCTCAAAGCGTTACATGTTTACGATAGGACCAATCTCCCCTGCCCACACCTAAGTTCTAGGGTTTCTTATGCTTCCGCCACTCTACTAATCCTAATTCGATTTCGCATCGGTAAGCTCGATTCCTTCCTTCTGCGCATTGCTATTATATTAATTTTCTTATGTGTGTTTGTGATTGTTTTTAGTCGGCCTGTATAGTGGTGAAATAAAGAGATGGAGAAGGAGCTGATTGAGCTGTTTGATGCGGTAAAGCGAGCGGCTGATGCAGCCGCAGTTGACGGCGGTGCTGATTCTTCACATGAGGAGAGTAGGTGCCTTGACGCTTTGAAACGGCTCAAGAAATTTCCTGTCAATTATCAAGTCCTCGTCTCCTCACAGGTACACTATTATTTCCTCCTTTTCTTCTGTCGCCAATGTGTTAATACACAATCTCCGGCGTTTTCAGATTTAGAATCCCCATATTTGTCTATTCAGTTTAGTCACTGTTGAAACGCTTACAGTTTGCAAAGTTTCAATCTTTTTGCAATCTATATGTACTTTTTTTTGTTGGAATGCAACTCTGTACATAACAACAGTTGCTTAGTTCTTCTGATGTTGAATTTATAAGGCATCAAGTTGTATACTAATCCCTCCCTTTCAATTTATGTGACACACTTTCGTTATTAGTCCGTTCCAAATGAAATGACGCATTTATATATTTGGCGACAATTTAACTTTAAGCTTTCTATTTTACACATTTTATCCTTAATGAGAAGCTTTTATAGTAACACAAATTGAAAGCCCCACAAAAGCTATTAAGCACTCTTAAGCTTTTAAGACCATAAATTTCAAAAGGCTTCCTTTTTTTCTTAAACTCTGTGTCTAGTCAAACTACGTCACATAAATTGAAACGGATTGAGTACTTGTTAGAGTTCATACAGCAATTAGGAAACCTAAAGTAAACCTAGTCTCTGGATTTGAGAAGCTTAATAGCCCTGATTGGACTTTTCTTTGCTGTTCGCTAGAAAAATTGCCAACTGTGATGTTTAAGCATTTGTGCTGAGGATGGAGTGAGGGAGTGAGGATAGAGGGAGGGAGGGAGGATCAGTATAACTTCTTACTGATTAAATACTTTTCGGGTTCTTGAAATAATTACTATTTATGGGTTGTTTTTTTCTAATTACTAAACTTATCCTTGTGCCCTAACATTTTACTAATGGAGCTATCTTGAAGCAACTTTGAGTATTCGTTGCGGATAGAAAAACAATATGGACTAGGGGAATGGAAACTTGGGAAATTGTGCTTCTGGTAAATTATAAAAAACGGACAACACAAATAGCCCTGAGTCTAGACCCCGGAGTCATGGATAGAGAGCTTCATTTTGAACATGGTCTCTTGGAGTAGTCCAAAATTATTAAGGTATATATAAGATGTTGTGCCTTACAGATCGAACCTATCGGTCAAGGTGCACACGCTTAACACCTTGACGCTTATACTAATAGCTTGTTTGGCCAAGCTTCTAAAATCAGCTTATTTTGAAAAGTGCTTTTCTCAAAAGTGCTTTTCAAAAAAGTAGCTTTAGTTAGAAGTAGTTTGTGTTTGACTAATTAATTCGAAAAGCACTTTTGGGTAGCAATTAGTGTTTGACCGAGCTTTTAAAAAGTGCTTCTAAGTGTATTTTTTTCGAAAGTATTTTTCAAAAAAGTGCCTTTGGAATAAGCTACTTTTTTTCTGCTTCTCAAAACCTGCTTTTGCCTCTACACCATTGTTATCAAAGGCGAAAAGCGCAAAAAAGCTCTAAGGTCCGCTGAGGCTTTAAACGCAAAATGCAAATAAAGCGTGGGCTTTAATGAAAAAAGGCGCAACTGGAGAAAAAGTACAAATATGTATATGTAATCCAAGACTAATAATTAAAAGCATGAATAACAAATATATGGACAAAGAAATTGGAAAAAATTTACGAGAAAGTGAAATATCAATTGTGTAATGTCGTCTTTTTCAGGATTACACTCATTGGAAGGAAAAGTATGCCCTAGAGCCTTGATGCAACACTAAAGCACACACAAAGCGAGGCGAAGCGCTCAACATGTTTTGAGCTTAAGCGCGCCTTTGACAACACAGTCTACTCATAAGCACTTTTTCCCTTCTAAATGCTTGGCGAAACGCCTTAACCCTGAAAAAAGCACTTTTGGCTCAAAAGAAGCTTGGTAGCGCACTAATCTTCACCGAGCTTTAAGGCTTAAGCGCGCTTTAAACGTGCCCATAACAATACTAAAAAACATTCTAAGAGCCTATTTGGATTGGCTTTTAAGCTAGTCAAACCAGCTTTTAAGTCATTTTTTTAGCTTATTGAGGTGTTTGGCCAACTTAAAATCTGCTTAAAGGTCAAATGCTTTTAAGCCAAAAAGTCCAAAATAAGCCAAAAGTGATAAGTTGGGTAATCCCAACCTTTTTTTTAAGCTTAAAAGCCACCCCTCTTTGGCCAAGTATTTTACATTGCTATCCCTGATACTTATGTATAATTCCCAAAATACCCCAATCTTTTCTTTTTCGTCTTTCCTCCGCCATTTCCAATCTCTGCCTTCCAAATTCCATAATCTTTTCTTTTTCTCCTTTACTCCACCATTTCCAGTCTCTGATATCCAAATAAGTAAGTTCTCTTTTCTTGTTCTTTGTAGAGTTATCTATTTCTTTTCTCATGGTGGGTGGCTTTCGGTGGGGAAGAATGATGTTTTAAATTGAGACAAAAATTAATTTATATTTGAATTAAGTTCAAATTAATTTTAGTTAATAACATGCGTTTCTTCCGGTAAGCATAAATACCTCTTACTTTCAAGAAAATAGAGCTTAGCAATCAACTTGATTTGAGAATCTACACCTATTCATTTGTTTTGACCCCGTGAAAAAACAAAGAAAGAAAAAGATAGTACGAATTGATTTAGTCTTGATAGTTTCAGGGCTTTTAAGTAATTTTAACGGAAAAAGTGCTTATGAGCACATTTTTTCCAAACACATCAACTGCTTATTTTTAGCTCCAACACATTTATTCAAACACATAATTGCTTAAAAATTAAGCTCAAACACATAAAAAGTGCTTTTAAGCACTAGATGCTTAAAAGCTACATAAATTAAGCCAATCCAAACGGGCTCTAAGTAAGGTAAATGTAGGAGAATGTTGAACTACATACATGGACGTGTCTAAAGAGTGTGTCCCATTCAATTACATTATGTAACATTGTAACATGCACGGGTAAACACATAATTGCTTACTTAAAAATTAAGCTCAAACACATAAAAAGTGCTTTTAAGCACTAGATGCTTAAAAGCTACTTAAATTAAGCCAATCCAAACGGGCTCTAAGTAAGGTAAATGTAGGAGAATGTTCAACTACATACATGGACGTGTCTAAAGAGTGTGTCCCATTCAATTACATTATATAATGTTGTAACATGCACGGGTAAAGTGAACACTATTTTAATCCACAAAACTAACAAAGGTTACAAGGTCAAGTTACATCATTTGTTTATCCTCAAACTCGTCTTCATCATCGTCTTTCTCCTATTTGCGAGTCAAATCTTCATGTTTAAGGGCACTATCCAATGTATCTCTAAAAATCCTGAGAGCACACAGTAAAGATCCCAATGCATCAACTGATGAAGGGGAGGCACCATTTGCATCTCCAACCTACTTAGTAGAAAGGATTTAGAAAAAGAGATTCTAACAAATCTACAAGTTAAAATGTCAAATATAATGGAACTCTAATACCGCATGTGGATCAATCAATTGCGAGTTGCTTCTCAAAATGTGCAAATTACTCCAACCACAGTAATTTGAAATGGCATAATAGGACAACTAACCTTATACAAATCAGTGTTGCTACACTTGACATTGGCCTGTTAACGATGCTCATAACTTTTCAACTAAATAATATAGTAAGAACAATGTTATTAATACAACCAGGATAGACAATTATTGAATACAAGTAGAAAAAATAATGATAATAGTACTCACAAGACATTGGTAGTAGTGCAGCCCTATTGTTTCATCTTTCTTGGTATTACCGATGATGAGTTTCATATCTCCATTATAATAAGGACAAGAGTTGACCAAAAATTGCAAAAATGTAGTGAAAAATGAAGCCAATATCAGTTGTAAATCCAATGTGAAAACAGACAAAATAGGAGCCAGCTAGGCAGAAGAGGAGAAATTCCTAACATCTGGTAGCATGTCTTGTTTGTGGCAAAAGTTCTCATAGGCAACTAGTGCCATCTCTTGCTTGTCGTAGCTGCAATGGACACTATTTGGAAATCCATAAATGTTATGTTGGCATTTAATCTATTCCGAGTACATCAGTAAGGATTTTTTACCAACAAAGATGACATACGTTCTCATCTAATACCAATTAAAAAAAATACTAATGGTGGTTGAATGCCGGATTTTGTGGTTTCTTAACGTCGTATCTATGGGTCTTCGAAGCTAGAGGTTGAATGCAAGATTTCTTTTTTTCTTAACCTTTTTTTTGATAAGGTAAATTGTATTAATCAAAAGGGAGAAAACTCCCGTATACAAGAAGTATACCAAAAAGTAGAGAATTTACATCAGAACATGATTCTCTACAAAAGACGTCCAATCTTCTATACAAGTAGGGGCTATATGAGTGTACCAAAAAGCGATCAAAGATAAAAGATTTTTCTTAAGATGTGAAAAAGGAGACTCAATCCCCTCAAAAGCTTTCCTATTCTCTCCCCCCAAACTATCCTCATGAGAGCCAACGGGGCAAAATTCCACGCCTTTTGCTTTCTTCTTCTACGGAAATCGGCCCAGCTATATAACATTTCCTTTACAGTGCTTGGCATCACCCATTGAACACCAAAAAGATTCAGGATTGACCTCCACAAACCCGATGACACAAGGCAATGCAACAAAAGATGATCAACTTCTTCCCCTGAGCTTTTACACTTGTATCACCAACTAACAAGTGTAATTCCTCTCTTTCATAGATTTTCAGCAGTCACGATCATTCCCCTCGCCGCTAGCCATGCAAAAAAGCATCCCTTTACGGTGAACAAACCATCGCCACGCAAACCCCATCTCCAAGAATCACAAGATGGCTGGGGCCTGTCTTGCCCATATAACAGTTCTAACAAATCTTGGAGCTCCGCAATCTCCCAATCTTGCATGTTTTTCTAAATGAGAGGCCCCATATTACCCCCCTTCATGCTCCTTGCGAATTTGTTGAACCATCAATTCCTTCTGGTTTGAAACTATGAAGACGTGGGGAAAGAGACCCTTAGAGTATTTTCTCCACACCACCTATGATTCCAAAAGCTGATTCTCCTTCCGTCTCCCACCCTGTAAGTGATGTTGCCATTGAAGGCTTCCCAATTCTTCATGATGTTCCTCCACATGTCACACCCGAAAGGTGCTGTGCTTGCCTTGGTCCTCCAACCCCCTCCCGTGGAATCGTACTTTTCTACTATGATCTCCCTCCATAGAGTATGCTACCCCGAATCTCCACAGCCACCTCCCCAACAAAGCTATGTTGAATACTTTAAGATCTTTCCTATATTATAAGAGATAATACATATTTGGAGGATGTCCATGTGTTTGGATGTGCGTATTGGTAATTTTAGCATGTGCGCGTTTTCAAATTCATTTCCAACCCGAGTGGGGTGAGTGGCTAGAGAGAACCATCAGGTCTTCCTCTATGGTAGATGGGTCCGAGTTCTAACCCAGCGCCCTTCCCCTCCAAAATTTCTACCCCCTTCCGCCCAAAGAAAACCCAAACTTTATAAGAAGATAGCTTCAAGATATCCATTGAAAAGACATTGAAAATTTCTTTTTGCGGGGTCTTGGTTCAAAGGAAATTAGTGCTATTGCAAATTTCTTGTTATCATTGTTATTGCTACTGCTGCAATTGTCTCTCTCCGTTTTCACTCTGCTTTATGGTAAAAGACGCGTGTCTTTTTTCTGAGTTCATGCTATATCACATACTGGTTGTACTACCTGTTATTATTTCTTTGTTCTAGTTATTATGCACTTGAAGGTGCCCATCTGCTAGTGGAGGTACATAATCCTTTTCCTGTATTTGATGGAAAGAATAATGTTTCAGGTGGGCAAACGTCTCCGGCTATTGACAAAACATCCAAGGGAGAAGATCCAGGCATTGGCTTCTGATGTAGTTAAGAACTGGAAGACCATAATTGTGAGAGAAACAATGAAAAATAAGAATGGCAATGGAGTAAACGGGGAATCTGTAAAATCTGAATGTGCTGGGGCTGATGGTGATGAAGCCAATAAATTTCAGTGTGTGAACTCGGTGAAGGTTGAAAAGGTGTCGAGGGATGAGAATGTGAAGGTTGAGAAGTCCAGCAGGTCTGTGATGTCAAAATCTGAGAGAGCAGCAAAGTCAGAAAGTTCCTTTACCGAGATACAGTCTGAGAATGTCACTTTTGTGAAGACTGAGAGTACTACTTCCAAAAGTGTAAAGATTGAGAAGACACCCAAGGATGAGAAATTGAGCTCTAACGCGGCAACTGCTGCCCCACCAAAGTTGTCTGCTCTCATTTACTGTAAGGATTCTGTGAGAGACAAAGTTCGGGAGCTCCTTGCTGAGGCTCTTTGCAAAGTCTCAGGTGAAGTTGATGACAATTTGAGGGATGCTGTGAATGCCTGTGATCCTTACAGAGTTGCAGTTCAGGTGGAAACTGCTATGTTTGACAAGTGGGGTAGATCTAATGGCGCCCAAAAGTTTAAGTATAGATCTATAATGTTTAACATTAAGGATCCAAACAACCCAGATTTTCGGAGAAAAGTCCTTCTAGGACAGTACCCACCTCGTAGTATTATCGAATTGAGCCCAGAAGATATGGCAAGTGATGAAAGGCAA
Organism: Nicotiana glauca; assembly: GCA_026770625.1. NCBI lineage: Eukaryota > Viridiplantae > Streptophyta > Magnoliopsida > Solanales > Solanaceae > Nicotiana > Nicotiana glauca. The sequence continues at coordinate 14,295 of MU782460.1, read as the reverse complement.
CAGGAGAATCAGAAGATTAAAGAAAAAGCATTATTTAATAGCCAACTTGGAGGTCCTCCAGTGGCCAGTACTGATAAGTTTAAGTGCGGTAGGTGTGGGAAAAATCAGACCACTTACTACCAGATGCAAACTCGGAGTGCTGATGAACCAATGACCACATATGTGACGTGTGTAAACTGCGATAATCGCTGGAAGTTCTGTTAAACTTGATTCCTTTCTCAACTATGATGTAGTTTCTAGGTTATTTTTTATTAATTGTCTTCTTTGAGGCGGTCTCCGATATGCATGGAACGATCGCCCAAGCTATTTTATTGTATTGGATATTATGACATCTGAACTGTGTGTTTTTCTTTTCTGAGTTAGCCCTGTAGCCCAATTTTGTTACCAGTCGTTATTTGTCTATTTGTGATTAAACTTTCAGCTCTATGCTTGATCTAAAAGTTTTACTGTGGAGGGGGACTAAAGTTGAATGCCTCGTTTTTTGTTGAATCATTTGGCAACATGAGGTGGTGTTGGTATGCGATTCCGCTATACAAACAGAATTTTCAAGTCCTGATCTCTCATGCTCCTGACCAAAATCCTAGGGGAGTCAACTTCTCAAAGCATTCCTCTCTTTTACATTTGGACATTTGTTCACCATAGAAATTTACCAGTAATTTCCGATTCATGGACATTTCATCTTTCATAGGTTTTGTGATGCAGGGAAGATGAGATCATGGTTATAACAGCTGCATTCTTCCGTGGTGTACGATACAATGTGCAATTACGCTGGTTTTGCAATGATTTTCTGATCGCTGGGCAAGGTACAATTCTCTTTTTCAAGTGCACTTACGAAATATGAGCTTTAAAGTAAAGTTGACACAGGCACCACTTGAAAACGAGTGAACAGTGAAGGAAAACTATACGGACAGTATCACATACTTCTGGAATCATCAATGGTCAATGCAGTGATAATGAGAAGCCACGGTAACAAGGAACCGCCACTTGACGGCTCAAAAACCAGTGTCCTTGACACCACAGTTCTGCCAGAAAGTAACGCCTAGTGACTGTCACTGGTTTCCTGTTGTTACACCACCCAGGCTTATATCCAATAATTTGCACGCATTCCTACCTATATAAACCCTTTATTTCATGCTATTTACCTGCATATTACACAGATCGAAAGTAATTCAGAAAGAAACAGAGATGGAGCATTACTTGGCCAAAAAGATGAGTGGCTTAGGCTCTGGTTGCCATTATGTTGAGCAGTAGTAGTATAGAGGTGTAGTGGCCTCAAGAAATATGTAAAATGACAGGGGAAGGTTTAATGGCAGGCAAACCATTAGTGGCACCGCCAAATCTGCAGGCACCCAACAGCCGAATGCTTCTTTGCACTGGCCAATGCAGACATTGTAAGGGCTACCTTTGCTCTTACAAGAATTACCAGTGGTTGCCTTCCCTGGGGAATGATCCATAACTAGCCATGCAGCTGCCTAAGAAGTGCGAAATCCCTCATCCTTCCTAAATACAGCCATCCACAAACTGTTCTTTGTTTTGAGCTTTGGTTTTCATTTTTCAGTGTGTCCTGCATTTCTCTAGGGAAGGAAAGAATTCAAGTGATACTGGAGAATTCCATCCTTGAGAGAGAATAAGAAGAAGCTTCCCTGGCCAAGTTTGCTAATTCTTTTATTTGCAGTTTGAAATCTGTATGGAGCCTGAACTTGCATTTTTGTAATAGTAGTATAACCTCAACATTCAAGACCAATCATATCAAAACCCAAACTCGCAAAAGAAAAAAGCTTGAGATTTAGGACTCAATACTCTTAATAAAGATCTATTTATTTATCGAAGGGAAGATGGGCTATCACTCATCCTAAACCCTAAAACTGCATAAACAGTTCCTACATCATGGTTCATACATAAGGAATATTATGTTGTGAATAATACATGAAATGTATATTATGTATGGATTGCTTACTTTTAAATATTTTTCTTTTTAACTATTTTGTCTATGTATTGCTATAAGGCCACGAGTTTGAGTGGTGGAATCAGCCACAACTGACGCTGCGTGAACGCGAGATGCTTTGTGGACGGCTGCCCTTTATTCCATATGAGATAGTGGAGCTTATGAGATTCCGGAGACGAGCTAGCTAAGATATTTTCACAGGGGAGAGGAGAGATCAGAGAGATGACAGGGGCAACGTAACATAAGCAGCTCATGTTAATTATTACTATAAGGTAGTAATATTGATGGTATCATACACGATTTTGCAAAATTATTCTTTAGCCAACCACAATTCCAATATTTTTGCACATTTGATTTCCCCTCCTCTACAAAGAGTCAAGAATCAGAGACCACTAGTAGTGGTAGCTTCTCTTTCCTTGAGAGCCTGGAAAACTCGAGAACTTTTATAAAAAATCTGAGCTCTCCTGTTGTAATCCGTTGGTTCTTTTCCTTCGTCTTCTCCCATAATCGCTTCTCTTTCCACACACTCCAACAACTCTACCATTCCACCTTCTCCTTTACACTTATCCGTCAATCTGCTCAACTCTTTGATCTTCAATACCCATCTCCTCCTCTAACTTTCTTTCTATTTCCCAAACTGAACCCCCTTTTCCTTTTGCACACTTCAACTTCAACTTCCAACTTATGCTTTTATTAACATAACTGCATGGAAATTGGAGGGTTGAAGGATGAGTAGCAGAAATCATGGAAATGGGTGTCTGATAATGAGGTGAAAAAGAAAAATAATTGAGAGTCTTAACGTGAGGGAGAAAACACAACTCCATAGCCGTCAAACAAAGATAAGATTTTTTTTTTCTTGGAGATCGAATTTCGTGGGGGTATCAATCAAAAAGCTGCAATTTTCTTGAGATTGCCGCGAAAGGGATGAATAGGTTCTTTGGTTATATATTATAGCTGGAGGAGTAAATGGGTTGGTGCCACGTGTAGGATTTACTGACAATGCCACGTGGAACGAGGGATATTGCTGGTCATATCTGAAACCGGCACGATCCTAAAAAAAGCAGTCTTTGCAGGCACGTGGCTTTTTAATGTGCAAATTGGCTTTCCTCTGAAATAGGCATGGCCAACATTTAAAGATTATCCTTCATCTTTGGGATAGGCTTAATTTGACCTTTAAATATTGTTCGGAGTACTTTATATCCTCTAAGTTTGTAAAACTTAACATAATTTGTCCAAGTAACGGAAAACATCCATGTCCATTCGAAACTAACGGCGAAACATGAAAAAACCATCCACATCCCCTAGAAGAGAAAAAAGCAAAAATCAAAATGACCACATACTGATATCAAAAGCTAGGAGGAAGCTCACATAATAATTACCTATATGTAGCAATCACTAATATAAGGCTATGGAGAAAAATGTGTTGAGATCTATAGGCTTTAATAGGTGAATAAAGTTTATGAAAAAGTCTAGGGAAACGTTTCATAACTATTCCCTTACAAAATGGGTTTGGATTAACGATTTTCTTTTTAAGAATTAGGCTGGCCTAAAGACCATTAGCGTATAGAGGTAAAACTAATGGTAAAAATAAAATTTTGATGGAAAGGATACAAAATATTTAATTTTTAATAAAGTTTAATATGTTTAATATATATTCATAATTTTGAATATAATTTGTCGATCTGATTCGATTTTTTCTTTGATTTGTTTTTTATAAAATCAAACCAAATAAAATATTGTGAGTTTTTTAAAATTTAAAATCAAACCAAAACCAAACCCAGAAAAATTATTTAGCTGGTTCCAATCGATTTTCGGTTTTGGTCAATTTTTAACGAAACCGTGAACATCACCATTATATATAGTTAAATTTCCCAAGCAGAGGTTGTTTGACCAAAATGTATTAAGCTCTTTGTTAAACTAATTAATGATAAAGCAGAGGATGAATCTTAGTTAAACATAATAAATTCTAGATCTAATATTGAAAGATATCAACCGTAGGGGTAACATTTAAGGATGGTGAATATCAGATATGAGCTCACTGATTACCAATGAATGCTATAATAATAAGAACATGCAATAAATGTAGGTAGGGGTGTACAAAGGAAACCGACAAACCGCACCAACCCGATAATCCGTGTCAAATCGAGAAAAAGAATCTGACTATGGTTTGGTTTGCTGTTGGAAAAAATACCCGACCATAATTGGTTTGGTTTGATTTTAACTAAAGAAAGTCAAATCGAAACCAAACCAACCCGACATTATATATATATATATATATATATATATATATATATATATATATATATATATATATATATATATATATATATATATATATATATATATATATATATATATATATATATATATATATATATATATATATATATATATATATATATATATATATATATATATATATATATATATATATATATATATATATATATATATATATATATATATATATATATATATATATATATATATATATATATATATATATATATATATATATATATATATATATATATATATATATATATATATATATATATATATATATATATATATATATATATATATATATATATATATATATATATATATATATATATATATATATATATATATATATATATATATATATATATATATATATATATATATATATATATATATATATATATATATATATATATATATATATATATATATATATATATATATATATATATATATATATATATATATATATATATATATATATATATATATATATATATATATATATATATATATATATATATATATATATATATATATATATATATATATATATATATATATATATATATATATATATATATATATATATATATATATATATATATATATATATATATATATATATATATATATATATATATATATATATATATATATATATATATATATATATATATATATATATATATATATATATATATATATATATATATATATATATATATATATATATATATATATATATATATATATATATATATATATATATATATATATATATATATATATATATATATATATATATATATATATATATATATATATATATATATATATATATATATATATATATATATATATATATATATATATATATATATATATATATATATATATATATATATATATATATATATATATATATATATATATATATATATATATATATATATATATATATATATATATATATATATATATATATATATATATATATATATATATATATATATATATATATATATATATATATATATATATATATATATATATATATATATATATATATATATATATATATATATATATATATATATATATATATATATATATATATATATATATATATATATATATATATATATATATATATATATATATATATATATATATATATATATATATATATATATATATATATATATATATATATATATATATATATATATATATATATATATATATATATATATATATATATATATATATATATATATATATATATATATATATATATATATATATATATATATATATATATATATATATATATATATATATATATATATATATATATATATATATATATATATATATATATATATATATATATATATATATATATATATATATATATATATATATATATATATATATATATATATATATATATATATATATATATATATATATATATATATATATATATATATATATATATATATATATATATATATATATATATATATATATATATATATATATATATATATATATATATATATATATATATATATATATATATATATATATATATATATATATATATATATATATATATATATATATATATATATATATATATATATATATATATATATATATATATATATATATATATATATATATATATATATATATATATATATATATATATATATATATATATATATATATATATATATATATATATATATATATATATATATATATATATATATATATATATATATATATATATATATATATATATATATATATATATATATATATATATATATATATATATATATATATATATATATATATATATATATATATATATATATATATATATATATATATATATATATATATATATATATATATATATATATATATATATATATATATATATATATATACTTTTTGTGATGTGATTTATAAATCACTACTAAAAAAATCAGGGTTTAGCGACGGACTAAATCTGTAGCTAAACAGAAAAATTCGTCGCTAATCTCATTTAGGGACGGAATAGCGACGGATTATCAAAAGATTCTGCTAGCAACGAGCATTTTAGCGACAGATTAGCGACGACGTTCGTATCTAATTCCAGTTTTTTCTGTAGTGAATATTTCTTAAACTTTTTCATAATTTTATCTTTTAAGGTATTATTTCAAGGCTGGATATAGAACTTTCGAATGTTTCAATAAGTTTTATAGCCATTAATATTAGTAACTTAAATAATGTTAATAAAATCCCAAACCAAAATTAAATCAATACTAATGCTAACAAAAGACATTCAATTCAATACTACGAATGACAATGTATAGAATTTCTATTTTTTGTTTTGCAATAATTTAGATAAAAATGCAAAATTAATTTTTATTTTTTCTTTAGTATTTAGTCATATAATTAATACTCCCTTATTAGTCTACTTATTTTAGCATTACCTAGTACTTTTAGGATGTTTATTTTTTTTTTATGGCTTTTTAGTTGGCAATTTATATTACATAATTTTATTGTTGAATATTTTAGGACAATGCCATGACACATCTCATATTTTGTATTATTTTCTTGAAAAATATGTTATATAGTTATATCTTACTAGGATTAAAGAAATATTTTGAGCACAAATTCTGTGTTTTGTGCACGAAAATTTTACCGAAAAAATCGAAAAACCCGAGAAAAGTCAAGATGGAAAAACCCAAATTTTATCGGTTTAGTTTGGTCTTTAAATTTAATAACCCGACACAATTGGTTTGATTTGGTGATTGCAAAATCTGAACCAACCCGACCTCCGCACACCCTTAAATGTAGGCAATGGCAATAAAATTAATAAGAGGGAATTTACCACCCAAATATTATGTGACTTGGATAAATCTTCCGCCCAACAACAATGTGGAAGGATGGGAAGTGAAGATGGATAAGGAATCCTCGGATCTAGAAAATTGAGAATGAATAATATATGTTGAGTCAAGTAGTTAGTGAACAAGACAATAGTTGTATATTCCTCTATGTCAACTATTTACAAAGTGCTCTTATCATGAAAAGTGAAGATCCCTTTTTGTCCTCTATCTTTTCCTATTTATAAGGGATCTTCCCAAGAAACCCTAAAAAGTACAATATAAGGGATATCCAAAGGAATATTCCTGGTGTCCATTTCTAAGCCTATCCTACCGTAACTTCTTTACTTCAGCTGCTTGTCCTCGAAAATGATCCTTCTGAGGACCTCGCCATAATGTCGTGGTCGAATCCGTCCTTAACATGATCTATCTACAATTATCAAGTCACCAAATTTTGACCAATATAGTTAGTCCCTCCGCTTGTTGAGGTCGTGATCTTGCATGCCCTCGAGAAGCGAACCTGATCTGCGTCCGTTTAGAAGAAATTTGGTCGTGTTTACTAAGCAGAAGCGGCCGAGGTCGAAAAAATAGCATGGCCAGCGAGGCCGCGGTTGGTGTGGCTAACGTGGGGTGACGTCAAACCACACGCGTTATAATTATGCATCTTCCTGAGGTAGCGTCAATGCTTATGTCATTTCGTTTCTGACACCATTGTCAGTTTGTTGCTTCGATTTTAGTGCCACCCAACCCTATAAATAGATTGGGGGGGGGGGAGGGCTGAAATTTTTCACCATTTTTTTTTTCCAGTGGATTGTTCCCCATTGATCTTCTTCTTTGATATCCACTTTCAATTTCTCAAATTCTCTTCAATTCTGATCTCTGACTTCTTACCCAGTCAAAAAGATTTTGTTGCATACGTTTTGCTACGAAAACATGTCTGACTTTCTTCATATTCACGTTGATGTTTTTGATACCACTCCATTATCGGTGGCCCTTCCTCCCGACGGTGAGGAATTCATGGCTAAAGAGGAAGAAAGTTTTCCCATCGCGGAAGAGATAGTCCCCAAGAACCCTTTGGTCAGAAATGATTTCCCAAAGGAACCCGCTCCCGCTCTTGCTCAGAAGCTCTCTAAGATGGGATCGCCTCACATAGCCGACCTCCGGTCTAAATATCTCATTCCTCCTCATGTCAAAATTGTTGGAAGCAACATCGTAGAGGTTCATCGACCCACATATTATGCTTTCTACGTCTAACTGTTCATAATTGGTTATTCTCTTCCTCTCCTCCCGTTAGTGGAGGAGTTTTACCGATTTTATAATGTCTGCCCGGCACAACTCTCGCCTTATTTGTATAAGGTTTTCATGATGATGGCAAAGTATGCAGAGTTAGCCGGCTGTGAGGTCACCCTTTGCCACCTGCTGCACCTATTTTTGCCTAGCTTTTATAGAGGTACTTTGATCCACTTACGACATCGTAGGACCAAAGGATTGGTGGTTGGGATGGATGACAAGACAAATAGGCAGTTTTGGTAGAAGTACTTCTTCATCAAGACCGAACACCTGATGGCGGACCCGACTGGATTTCTTGAGCAATGGAACTATAATCGTAAGTATCTTATTGTACGCTCGTTATTTTCTTTCATTATCTAATTTTCATCTCACTCGTGACCCTATTTGTATTTTAGCTGAGAGGTGTGCACCTTCTCCCGTCTTCGATATTGAAGATTGGGTGGCTCGCGTGTTACCCCATACCATGGGAATTCGTGATTGGGCAACCTTCTACAAGCATTTTGGACCCAAGATCCCATCCAGTAAGTGCCATTCCTTCAGTTTGTTGTTATTTACCATTGTTCTTTGATGTGACCTCCCTTTGGTGCTAGGTCGACGAATTTTCAAGAAGAAGGCTCCGGTGCCTGCATTTTGCCAAGCTGTTGCGTCGGTTGGAATGCAATTTGCCTTAGCTAAGTTTGCTCGGGAAATTCAGACTCAAGTTATGCCGATGGGGGACTCCGCCCCTTAAGTCATTGTCATGCAAAATGAGATCTCTTCCCAGCCCATCTATCATCTTATAGATGAGCCGTTTGATGACGAGGAGTCACCGTCGAGGAAAAGACAAAGGGTGGAAAGCGGGAAGGCCGTTGTTGTTGACGTCGAGCCAGAAAAATTCATCACTTTGGAGGTGAAATCTGCGCTTATACCAGGTAGAGACCTTTTTAATGGCGGGTGCCGTTAATAAAGGAGACCCTTTGGTGTTAAGGAGGCTCGTGGTAGTAGAGAGCTTTCACGGGCCGTAGGAGGTGGCGCATCATCGACGACCGAGAGGGATTGTGATGACCCGGCCAGTCGTCTCATGAGTTACCGCTTCGTTTTCCCATTTCTACTTCTTTATGCTTTATTTATCCGTTTTATGTGGTATCGGGTTGGTTGGATCAAATCTGGAATAATTTTGGTAAGGTTTGAGACACTTAGTCTCTTTGGAGTGAGTTTAGGTTGAAAAAGTCAACCGGATGTTGACTTGTGTGTTAGAGGGATCCGACGTGAGTTTTGATGGTTCGGTTAGATTAGGGAGGTAATTTGAGACTTAGGAGTGTGATCGGAATGGGTTTTGGAGGTTTGGAGTAGATTTAGGCTTGAATTGGCGAAGTTGATATTTTTGGCGATTTTCGATTGGTAAGCGAGATTTTGATATAGGAGTCAGAATGGGATTCCGACAGTTTCAGTAGTTCCATTGGTTTATTTGATGTGTGCGCAAAATTTTAGGTCATTTAGGACGTGATTTGGTTGGGTTTTTGATGAAAAGCGGAATTCGGAAGATTTTTGAAAGTTTGGCTTGAATCCGATGTGTTTTGGTCGATTTAATGTTGTTTGAGGTGTTTTGAAGATTGGATCAAGTTTGAATAAGGTATTGGGATATGTTTGTGCTTTGGGTTGAGGTCCCGAGGGCCTTGGGGCGATTTCGAATGGTTGACGGGGAGTTTGAGGAATGTTTGCAACTGCTGAACTTTTGCTGCTTCTGGTATTTCCGCACCTGAGGATTGGGCACCGCAGGTGCGACGCCACACATGCTGAAGAGGAGCCGCAGAAGCGGATTATTGAGAAGTTGTCAGGAATCGCAGATGCGGTTGTGGGACCGCACCTGCGAAGCCGCAGGTGCGGAAAGTTGAGCGCATATGCAATTTTGACCGTTAAGTGAAGAACCGTAGAAGCGGTTATTTGGCTGCATATGTGGTACCGCTGAAGCGAGTATTGGGCCATATATGCGAAAATGTTTGGGCAGAAAGTATAAATTGTGGCCTTCGCGAATTTTGAGCTATTTCACCATTTTTATCTCGGCTTTGGAGCTTTTTGGACGATTTGAAAGAGGGATTTCAAGGGAACTTCATTGAGGTAAGAAATTTGGACTTAAAACTCGTTATATGCTATTATTTCATGGATTAGAGCTAGAAATTATGGAAATTAAGTGTTAAAATTGGGGAAACTAAGGCTTGGAAACTTAGACCTTTGCTTGGGGATTTGAAGGACCATTTGAGGTCGGATTTCAGAACTTTTGATATGTATGAACTCGTGGGGATATAAGGAATCAATTGATGTAAAAATTATCAAGTTCTGAGATGTGGGTTCGAGGGTCGGGTTTTGGTAATTTCGGGATTTATGTCATATTTTGATTATTTTTGCTTGGGCTTCATTTCCTTAGCATATTTTGACGTTGTGATTCTGATTTTGAATAGATTCGATGCGATTAGAGGCCGATTCGAGGGGAAAAGGCATCGCGGGCTAGAGATTTGACCGGTTCGAGGTAACTAATGATTGTAAATGATGTTCTGAGGGTTTGAAACTCCGGATTACACATCATTGTGCTATATCGAGGTGACGTACACACTTGATGACGAGTGTGGGGTCGTGCACTATTGGGGATTGTGACTTTGTCCGTCCCGAATGACTATTTTACCGCGTATTTGACTGAAATCTATTTGCTGTCATCATTATTTGGGCTGAATACCATATTTGGGCCTCGTGCCAACTATTTGAAACCTTCGGGGATTTCTATTGATATTTCCTTACTGCTTTGACTTTATACTTGAACTCAATCATGTTATTTTTCACTATTTCATACTCAGACACATTTGTTCTGTTTTAAATACTTAAATGATATTTTAAATGATAATTGGGCTGAGAATCACTGTTTTACTATTGCCCAAGTGGCTTGTGAGGATTTTTGACTGAGTAAGGCCGAGGGCCTATGTTGTGAGGAAACACTGATCAAATTTGAGGTCTAGGGCTTGAGATATGTACGCCACGAGGTGGCTTGATATGTACGCCATAAGGCCGAGAGCCTAGTGATGTACGCCATGAGATGGCTTGATATTGCGCTTAGGCCGTAAGGGGCCCCTCTAGGAGTCTGCACACCCCCAGTGAGCGCGGGTATCCATTGTGATGTGAGTTTGAGCCCGAGGGGCTGGTGTTATTCTAAGATGTTGCCCGATGGGTGAATTTTTTGATATTGTGCCCGAGAGGCGAACCTTTATGTGTTATTTTCCTTTAATTGCCTGTCAATTAATTTCTTTAATTATTAAAAAGTCTTTTCATGAAGTTAAGTTAAATTAAAATGAATTTCACATATCTTTATCGAGTTACTATTTCTACTGGTTTTACTGCTTCATTATAAAATGCTTTGTGCATTACATGATTTCTTGCTTTCAGTCTTTATTTATGCTTATTACTCATTGAGTTGGAGTACTCACTTTACTCCATGCACCATACGTGCAGATTTAGGCATAGCTGGTCCTGCACCCGAGTGCTGATATTTCCGGCTCAGGCGGATCCGAGGAGTCTCTAGGTAGCTATTGGCATTCGCAGCCCGAAGCTCTTCCTTATCTTATTTTGTCATGTTTTTAGTTTATGTATTAAACTCTGTAGTTCGTTATTTGGAGTATCCCGGACTGTTTAGATGCTCGTGACTAGTGACACTACAGTATCGGGCTGCGTTGGGTTATTTTCCGTGAATTATGATATTATCTACTTAAACCTTGGGTTATTAGATCATGCTTTATACTGTTTCTTAATGTTTAACTGTTTAAAATTGAATTGGGATTAGTTGTCTGGCCTTGTCTTCATGAGAGGCGCCATCACGATCGCGTCTGGGTTTAGGGTCGTGACAGGGCTAGAGCGGTCCCCGCGAGAAATGACAACTCATGCTCGAAGATCGACCCCGAAGAGGTACGACCTTCCTAGAGAGGGACGCCCGTGTAGAGATAAGTATGGACGGTCGTAACCGACACATAGTCATTCCTATGGACTATGACCTTTTGGACATCTCAGAACGGACAGTGCCTGCTTTTGCTCCCCTGTGCTTGGCTTCTGAGAACACGGCGCTACAGGTGGTGAATGATACAGATCTATCGTCGGGTATATCCGATATGGCTTTGTGAGTAAGTTCTTTACATTTTCTGTGTTAGGATTTGTTTTGTATGCGTAATTCGCCCACACGGAGTCCTCCCTTTTTTCTTGTCAGACTCTTATCATGAGGATCAAGTGTGACCGGCGGGAGGAGCGGAGGACGACCATTTTCAAGAAGATGACCTCCAAGTACAAGGAGTACCGTACTAAGCACCGAATGATGGTCTACTTCCTTAGCCAGGATGGTGAATTTTGGTCACTTCGTGATAGGCTTAAAAAGAAAGATGATGAGATGACGAAGAAAGATGAAGAGCTAAGGGAGAGGGATGATGAACTTATGAGGGCCATAGGCAGGTGCAGCGAGCTTGAGGCGGCTCTGAAGACCAAAGAGGATGATATCAAGGTAAACAAGGATGTGATGGCTGAGAACGCTAACCTTCAAACGCAGTTGGCATCTTTAATGGCTGAACTTGGGTAGAGGGAGGCAAGGGCCGTCGATCTACGGGGTGAGCTGAGTGCCAAGGTCGAGGAATTGGGTTGATCATGCCCAAGTATGCCTTATAAAAAGGACAATACGGTCGCTGCAAATATAACCCAAGTATTACGCTCGGGGTCGAATCCTCAGAGAGTTAACCTATCAACTACTATCTTCAAACCCACTAATTCTTCAGAATCAGCTTCCCAAATATTCAAAACTCAGTTGAATGTTTCTTTAATACTACTTTTGTAGAAAACTAAATAACTGTATAATAAACTGAGTATGTTGTAAACAATAATGAGAAAGAACTAAGGTAATGATTTCCCCTATTGATGAAATCCCTTCTGTTTATGCTCATACAAATTTATCAATACCTCTCTATCAATCATGAACGCTAGTTTTACCGTAAATCTCTCCCAAGTAATAACAGTAATTTACTATTGCACTCTCCCGAGTTACACTAGCTTACGTTAATTAACACAGTTCACTTTAGATTACACTCAAGGCTTCGTTATCCCTAATCCCGCCTTTAAACCCGCAATTATAGATTCCTCTAATAATCTAGGAGTGGTGTTGTTCAACAATAACCTAAATATGCACTCTTTTCCAAGTTATGCACACTAAATAGGCACAGCTAATTGAGGATCCTATCAATTAACTACAACAAGCATGAAGTTGAACAAATAGAGATTAAACTAACAATTTGTATTCACATAAACCAGAAGTTCATTACCCAATAGGTTCCATCAAAACCTTAGACAAGAATTTAGATACTCATAACTATGGGTAAATAAACTAAAATAGAATTCACTATAAAAATCAAAAGAAAAGAAGAAAGATGTTTGGAGAAATCTCTCACAATAGTTTTCCTTGCCAAAATAACCTAAAATTCAATTCTTGCCTCCTTTGGGCGAAGTCTATTGTTTAAATAGGGTTTAGGTCTAAAAAATCCCATTTTTACACTTTGGTCCCTCAAGTCTCGACGCCTGCCGCGGTTTTACCGCGGTCGCGGTGGAACCGCTGCAGAACACCCTCTCTGAATCTTCAAAGTTCTGCAGCAGCCTTTCACCGCGGTCGCGGTGGAACCGCGGTGAAACAGTGTTTTTGGCTCCTAAGGGCTGGTATGACGTGACTTCAATGGGAATTTGCATATTTGGCCTATTTTCTCCAGTATTGACTCCAAAATTGCTCCTTAGACTTCCTTAGCCATTTATTACCCATAAATTATGAAAAACACTAATAAGAGTATTTTGTTATCATATATATCATCAAAACAACATAAGAATGTGATTATTCAAGGT
>MU782459.1:48790-59093 GCA_026770625.1 Nicotiana glauca | reverse complement strand
GACCCTATTCAGGTCAAGATTCATGACCAGCCAGCTTACTGTGCTCACGTTGAGGAAGAAGCCGATGGGAAGCCACGGTTCCATGACATCAGAGAATACTTGACAACAGGAGAATACCCAGAGCTTGCCAATGCTACTCAGAAGCAAACGCTCCGGAGGTTATCCAACAACTTCTTTCACAACGGAGGAATCCTGTACAGGAGGACTCCCGATCTGGGTTTGTTAAGGTGTGTCTATGGTAGATAAGCAACCAAACTATTGGATGAAATGCACGCAGGAACATGTGGACCGCACATGAATGGATTTGTTTTGGCAAAGAAGATACTCCGAGCAGGGTATTTTTGAATGACTATGGAAACCGACTGCATCCAGTTTATCCAAAAATGCCATCACTGTCAGATACATGCAGATATGATAAAGGCACCTCCAAACGAGCTCAATGCAACAAGCTCACCATGGTTGTTCGCCGCATGGGGAATGGATGTCATTGGACCAATCGAACCTGCTGCATTAAACGGGCACAGGTTCATCTTAGTGGCAATTGATTACTTTACTAAATGGGTCGAAGCAGCATCATACAAAGCAGTGACCAATAAAGTGGTAGCCGACTTCGTCCGCGACCGTATTGTTTGTCGGTTCGGAATTCCAGAATCAATCATCACCGACAATGGTTCCAATCTCAACAGCGACCTGATGAAAGCAATGTGTGAGACATTCAAAATCAGGCATAAGAACTCTACAACTTATAGACCTCAGATGAATGGAGCTGTTGAAGCAGCCAATAAGAACATCAAGAAGATACTAAGGAAGATGATTGAAAGGCACAAGCAGTGGCATGAGAAATTTTTGTTGGCCTTATTAGGTTATCGTACCACATTCTGTACATAGACCAGGGAAACTCCCTACATACTGGTTTATGGTATAGAAGCGGTCGTTCCAGAGGTAGAAATTCCCCCCTTGAGGATCATACAAGAAGCAGAGCTAGACGACGCAGAATGGGTACAAAGTCGCTACGAGCAGTTAGCCCTTATAGACGGAAAGACAATGAATGCAGTTTGCCACGGTCAATTATATCAGAACAGAATGTCCAGATCCTTCAACAAGAGAGTTACGCCGAGGAAGTTTACACCAGGGCAACTAGTGCTGAAGAAGATATTTCCACATCAAGATGAGGCCAAAGGGAAATTCTCTCTCCATTGGCAAGGACCATACATGGTTCACCAGGTTCTAACCGGAGGAGCCCTTATTCTTGCAAAAATGGATGGAGAAGTCTGGTTGAAGCCAATCAACTCAGACGTAGTGAAATGATACTACATTTGATCATATGCTTTTTCTTCATGATGTAATTTGAACTACGGCCTGACCTGATTCCCGTTTAAGAGGGGATACGTAGGCAGCCCTATGGGTTCGGTCACATTTTAATAAAAATCCCATTTTTCCCCCCGCTATTGGAACTGGGGCAGAATTTTGAGGAGGACCCTCAAAATTCCGAAGTCAGTCTTCTCATCAACACCAACACAGTAAACTGGGGCAGAATTTTGAGGAGGTCCCTCAAAATTTTGGAGTCGATCCACTTTCAGTTATTCAGCACAGCCGTCAGCAGCAGCAGCCCAGTAAACTGGGGCAGAATTTTGAGGAGGACCCTCAAAATTTTGGAACAAGCAAGGTTGTCGTGTCCTTGAACCACGTTACAGTTGTTGGTTCATCCAAAATAAAATCGTTTTCAAATATATACTTATATTATACTAAGTCATGCATAAATATCGTTTGAATCGCTGTCGTTTAGCAACGCTACCCCAATGATACACGACGTCAAGAGCTAGGGAATACGAACTAACCTTCCCCTCTTTACAAAACTCACGATTTTTCTTTGAATGCAGGCACTCAGTTCGAAAATCATTGAACGCATCCACTTTTCAGGGTTAAAACTCTCAGAACAATCGCTCATTCACAAGTCTACTATTTACACCCAACATTCCCCAATATTAACGATATCACAACCATCTATCAGCTAAGAGAACTTACTACTGACGTTTCTTTACGTTCCTGCATTGCATAAGGCTCCTTATCTACCTTTCGAGATGAATTTCTGTCTCTATCTGCATTTTTGCATAAGGCTACCTTTCTGCCTTCCGAGGTTAAGCTCTACCTCCATCTTGCATAAGGCTACCTATCTGCCTTTCGAGACTAAGCTCTGTCTCCGTTTGCATTTTTGCATAAGGCTATTTTCTGCCTTCCGAGGTTAAGTTCTACCTCCATCCTGCATAAGGCTACTTATCTACCTTTCGAGACTAAGATTTGTCTCCATCTGCATTGCATAAGGCTATTTTTTGCCTTCCGAGGTGAAACTCTACCTCCATCTTGCATAAGGCTACTTATCTGCCTTTTGAGACTAAGCTCTGTCTCCATCTGCATTGCATAAGGCTATTATCTGCCTTCCGAGGTTAAGCTCTACCTCCATCCTGCATAAGGCTACTTATCTGCCTATCGATATTATACTCTGTCTCCATCTGCATTCCTGCATAAGGCTACATATCTGCCTTCCGAGACTAAGCTCTATCTCCATCTGCATTGCATAAGGCTACCTATCTGCCTTCCGAGACTAAGCTCTATCTCCATCTGCATTGCATAAGGCTACCTATCTGCCTTCCGAGACTAAGCATTGTCTCCATCCTGTATGGCTGAAATATCGCCACTTTATATTTTCGAACGGCTGAAATATCACCAGTTGCATTTAAAATCTCGCTCTGGCTGAAAGATCGCCACCCTTTGCATTCATACGGCTCAAATATCGCCATCCGCATTTAAATTCACACTCTGGCTGAAAGATCGCCACTCTTTGCATTCATTCGGCTGAGAGATTGCCACCTTTTCATGGGCTGAAAAATCGCCAACTATTTCAAAGGCGTCATAGTTCGGAGGCACCATCTGCATAGCCCGAGCACACCATTTCACGACCTGTGAGTCTTTACTTTTATGCTTTTCATAGCCCAGGACATCATAGTCCGAGGACACCATCCTAACCGTCCGAAGACAGCATTCATGGTCCAACGGGAACTTGCATCATGTTTAAATTATGCACAATATATGCGCACATTGCTCATTTACACGTACACCGGCTAGCAAACGGCCGTCTCAGCAGGAGCGATCCCGCTCCGGTTCTTCGCAGCGTGTCCGATTCCAAATGCCTTTTCAAACTTAACCATCGTGTCCGTCTTTTCGAATCTCCATCGGCACATTCAGTCAATGGTTCCTGAACTACATATGGCCTGATTCCTGTAAAACCAGGGATATGTAGGCAGCTCAGAAACCAGAGCGCGGTCAAAATTCTCTTACAATCTCCTTTTCCGGTCAAAATTGGCCATCTTGTCTTTACCCGACAACTCTTTCATCCTCCTCGGGTAAAGAGGGGCATCTGTTGATACCCAATTTTCCCCATATATCTTTTATACTCAAAATACTTTTAAAATAGCATATATATGCATATATGAGCATCCCAAAAGATTTTGGCATTTTAAAAGGATTTTAAAACTAATTTATGGCCTATTTTTACACCATAAATCCCAATAATTATTCCCAAAACCTGCCATTTTTGAGAATAGTTTATTTTATTATCACATCTACATATAATTTTACAAGTCCATTTGGTATTTTAAAACTAAGTTGCATGAAATTGCAATTTTAGCCCATTTTCAGATTTAATAGCAATTTTAATTACAAAATCAATCCCAATATTTTTAATTTAATACTTACATATTATTTACTAACTTAGTGCTTTTAATTTGATTTTTAAGCATCTTTTACTATTTTTATAAAATCAAAAGGAAAAAACTGGCTATTTCAATTATGGCCTCAATTATTTTCAATTATAGCCTATTTGGGCACCTCAATTTTGACCCCAAATCCAGTCCACATCGACGACCCAGTGCCATTTTAACCCGGGCCTTTACCCGTTTAATTAAACCCGTCCGTTTCATCTTTTAATCCTGGTCGTTGACCATTTTGATCAACAACCCACAACCACTCTTTCCTTTTTAATTTCAAATCACCCTAACCCTATCTCTCATTTCACTTCGACCGCCGCCCTCAAACCCTCCCCTTCTCTCAAACACTCTCTAACACTTGAAACCCTAGCCGTCCCCTATCGTCTTCTCTGACCAAATCCCACCGACGTCCATGGCTTCTCAAGCTATGGACGGCATGTGCTCTCTTCCCTTCACCCCAAATCGTGTTTGCTCAAGGCTTTCGAGGTTCAACCTCAATGAGACATGATTAGATCCTCTGCCGATCTGTGTTCCTGTGGCTTCTCCGGCTCCGTTCCGACGTGTTCGAGCCTCAAGAGCCTAGATATGGTCCAGACCTATTCCAAGCTAGATCCTTTCCAAGCCTTCTCGTTTCTAGGGTTTCTGAGAAACCCTGAAAGATGTTTAAGGTTCTTTCTCT
Source organism: Nicotiana glauca (assembly GCA_026770625.1). Lineage (NCBI taxonomy): Eukaryota > Viridiplantae > Streptophyta > Magnoliopsida > Solanales > Solanaceae > Nicotiana > Nicotiana glauca. Next base: position 54,650 of record MU782459.1, on the reverse strand, counting down.
CTTCATTTTTCTTAGATCTGTGATAGATCTGTGGTGTACTCGAGATTTCAAAGCTTTTTCCCAAATTTCTCTTTTAAAAAAAATTAGTCAGTTTCAATTTAGGGTTTCCAAAAGTTTTAAAACGATTTCTGTTTCTTCTTCTTCTTCTTCTTTCTTTATTCTAATCTGCCTGTATATGCTTTGTTCTTATGTGATTTAGCTTGTGCATATTTTCTCTTATGTTCTTATGTTTTGCCGTTATTATGCATGTTCTTCTACTTGTGCTCTGTTATCTCTTCTATTGTTTCTACAGCATGCTTTCACATATCTAGCTTATGTGTTCATTTACCATTTTCTTACTGAGCTTTTGTTTGCCTTTACTGGACTTTTGTTTGAGTTCTAAACCTGCTTCGCCTACTGTTTCTTAAGTTCTATGTCACCTCCATTCTCTCTTGAACTTGCTTGAGTTTTTCCTGAACATGCTTTGTTTTTACTCTATTGCTTCAAACTTGCCAGTATATCTATGTGCTTTCTCATGAGACTCTCTGAGTCTGTTCGATGGCTTGCCCTCTCCTTTCTGTACCCTACTCGAATTTGAAACCCTAGACTAAACTGGAATCTTTCGCGTATGATTTTGAGACTGTCGATGCCAACCTTTTCTTTCTTGCTTGACGCTTGTGTGCTTATATATGACGGTTTTTCTTTCAAAAGGGTTCTGCCAACTTGTAATTGATTCCAATCTCCTTTAATAAGGCTCGATTGATTGGTTATTGATATTCCAATTGAACTTTCCCTCACCCTTTTTCTAACTAAGTTCATTCGAACAAAGCTTTTTACTGGCTGTTTGATTGACCTACTTGCCTTATTTCTCACAAATCATGTACCATAGGATTCTTGCCTTAAATAATCCCTATGTATTTACCTGTGTTATGGTACTTTGAAAAGGTTTTTTTTTTATTCATCTTTCCTTAATTGTCTCATGCCTGTTTGAAATCAAACCCCTTAACCTTAGGCAGACCTTCTGTGATTGATTGTAAACTATTTTCTTGACTTTTTTGCTTACTCGTTTTCCACACTATAAAAACAAGACACTACACATAACTCACTACACACACACACACATGGGAAAACCTCCAAAAAACTTCAGACTTCAATTGAACACTATATAATTACAATACTTTCTCTACTACTACTTTCTCTACTTACAATACTGAGCACTCTGCTCCTCTTCTCTTGTACTGTCTGAAACATTCGCGAGTTCTCTTGAACTCTCAAGTATTTGCTGAAGAACCTGAGTTTGCTCTTCTGATTTCTGGCTGTTACTTGCTTCTATTATTATGCTGTTCTAAAGCTTGCAACTGGTATGTCCTTCTAATTAAATAATACCCTCCAAACTATGTGTTTACTTCTCCTCCTCTGTTATGCATTCTTCACTATGTGTTCATCCTAGTTTGTCATGCTCTCGTTCATCATGTTTCTGCATCTTTGGGTCTGTTTGTGCTTTCTTTCTTTCCTCATGTTTTCTGTAAATGCTTTCTTATGTGATTCCCTGTCCCTTTGACCCCCTTCTTATGTGCGAGTGCAATTCTAAGTCATGTTGGCATTCTATTATTGCCACTCATGACTTAGAATTAGGTTCTCTTGAACATGTACTCAAATCAATTCCCATTCCCTTTACCCCTTATGTGCTGAGCCTTAACTCAGGACTGGTGGTGCCCTAATCACCATCCAGACCGAGGTTTGACTTCTAAAGGTCTGCTCTTTATTTGTTGGCCAAGTAGATGGTCGGGGGTGTGCCAGCCTCTGCACATGGCTGGGTATGACCACCCTCTGCTATGGCTCCCTAATCCCTCTCTCACTTTGCACTTATTCCTAGTTCTAAGTTCTGTCCCCTTTGGTAAGCCATGTTTTGGGACCCTGGAGCTCCCTCTGAACTTGGATGCCTGAGGGCTGGCAATTCCACACTGCGCTATTCTGTTCTAATTGTTATCCAGAGTGTAAGCACTGCCTGGAGTCATTGAGGCTGCTTGGAACTTTGAAACACTTTGGGCGGGAGAAGGCCTTGGCAATCTGGAATCCGGATTTGGTGAAACATTTGTCATTGGATATTAAGATTGAATTAGGCTGCTCGGATCTAGCTGTAGGCAGTGATGTCTTTTTAATCGTTTTCTTTCTTATGGTTCTGTAATATTTTTGTATAAAAGAACTCGGGTAGATATAGTAAAAATGGTGTGGGAGGGTTTTACTTTTCGCATCAACAAAAAGGGTAAATATCATGCCTATATGTTAATATTTTTAATCACTTAGATACCATGCCTATAGGTTAATGTTTTTAATCACTTAAATATCATGCCTGTAGGTTAATGTTTTAAATCACTTAGATACCATGCCTATAGGTTTAATGTTGTAATTCAGTCACTTAGATACCATGCCTATAGATTAATGTTTTTAATCACTTAGATACCATGCCTATAGTGTTAATGTTTTTAATCACCTATATACCATGTCTATAGGTTTTCAACGTTTTAACTTGATCGACTAAATACCAAGTCTATAGAATTTAATGCATAATACGCATAATCCAGTCATCTAGAAAATCTGCCTATAGGGTTTAATGCTTTATCATCTTGCAAATCATTAGAAATCCTGCCCATAGGACTTAATATTCATGTAAGAAGTTGCATATAGAAACCATGTCTATAGGAAATGTATATGTGTTAGGCAAAACTATAGGATAATCAAATCTGCCGTCTGTCTACCAATTCTGTAATAAGTTCTAAAACTAAGTTTGTCTGTAGAGGTTCGTCCCAAAATCTGTTTAAGTAAAAACAACCTGTTAACTGGCATTAACGTTCAATATAACATTTTTTTAATTTTAATACAAACTCCTATAAATCCGTAATGCTTTTAAAAAATTCTGCAAATCTGTCTAAGATAATCCCTTTAAATCTTCTGCCCAAATTCTATTCATCTTTTGAAGCTATCTTTCAGAACAGTCTTTTAACTCACTCTTTCTGTATTTTCACTTTTGAAAACCCTTCTTCTACTGTATTTTCACTCAAACAAATCTGCTGACTTTAAAGTCCTTTCCGAACTTCTGTAATTTTTTCAACTTCCTGTTTTAACTCTTCTACATTAGGCTCTTGTCTGGAATCAGCACTGTTTTTTTTTTGAATAACTCGATTAAAATACTTCAATCTCTGACAATTGGATCCGAGTTGAATAATGCAGACTTTTTATCTGATTCTATGTGTTAAACTAGTCCGTCTGCCGCTTAAATTTTAATTTAAAGACCAAACTAGTATGTGCAAGGCATGCTAAACTATATGCTATATGACTTATGGGGTTTTATGTGAGCCTTGCATGTTTGTTTGTCAATCCCCTTACTTGCTATTTGTTTTGGTTGTCGAAATTAGTATTTTGTCCTTTAAACCCCATATATGCCTTACTCCTTTTCTTCCCTTTTAGGATTAGAAGTCCTAATACCCCGGGACTGATAGGTTGGGACGGGTACTAGCATGCAATAAGTAAACGAGACTAATCGCGTTTAAATAGCTTAACAGGGTGGGAAGGGTAGAATATGGATATGACGACCGGTGCGCTAATATCTCGTATGACCCCTCTTTTGAGGAGTGATTGATGGGTATTGCACTGATGTGATCCATATTTTGTATAAACCTAGGACCCCTTTTCTTTTCCTTTCATTTGCAGTGTCTTCTTTAATTCCATTCTTCAAATTAATTCATTTTTGCTTCTAAAAAATGGTCTCTTTCTGTCTTCTTTTCGAAACTTAAAACTTATTCATGATTTTTATGTGCAAAGCTTTACTTGTTTTCTTTCACTTCCTTTTAAAGTCACAATTAAAGCATGGCAGGGAACCACACTAGTGGATCTTGAGGGGTGCCTAACACCTTCCCCTCGAGATAATCTCAAGCCCTTACCCGAACTCTGGTTTTTCTTTCAAAATCGCTTATTCTCTTTAAAGTGTCCTATGCACTATAATCATTAGGTGGCGACTCTTCAAGTTCTATAACCCAATTCCTCAAAAGGGAATAAGAGTTGTTTTGTCCATAATGTCGTAAACCCGATTTCTTTCTTTTTAAAAGGGGGGGGGGAGGGGGAAGGGGGGCATCGACATTGGGTTGACCAGTGCTCCAGCAGCATTTATAGATTTGATGAACCGAGTGTTCAGGCCTTATCTAGACTTGTTCGTGATAGTCTTCATTGATGATATTCTTGTGTACTCCCGCAGTCAGGAGGAGCACGTGCAGCAACTCAGAGTGGTTTTTCAGACTCTGAAGGATAGTAAGTTGTATGCTAAATTCTCGAAGTGCGAGTTCTGATTGAGTTCAGTTGCATTTCTGGTTCATGTAGTATCAACAGAGGGCATCCAGGTAGACCCGAAGAAGATTGAGGCAGTCAAGAATTGGCCTCGACCAGCTTCAGCGATGGAGATTCAGAGTTTCTTAGGATTAGCAGGATATTACCGTCGGTTCGTGGAGGGGTTTTCATCTATAACAGCCCCTATGACCAGATTAACCCAGAAGGGTGCCCAGTTCAGGTGGTCAGACGAGTGCAAGGAGAGCTTTCAGAACTCAAGACAGCTCTGACTACGACACTGATATTGGTTTTGCCCACAGGTTCAGCGCCTTATAAAGTTTATTGTGATGCTTCCCGTATTGGGCTTGGTGCAGTATTGATGCAGGATGGCAGAGTCATAGCTTATGCTTCGAGGCAATTGAAGATCCACGAGAAGAACTATCCGGTCCATGATTTAGAGTTGGCAACCATTGTTCATGCTTTGAAGATTTGGAGACATTATCTATATGGTGTGACGTGTGAGGTGTACACGGATCACAAGAGCCTTCAGTACTTGTTCAAGAAAAAGGAGTTGAATTTGAGACAGAGGAGGTGGTTGGAGTTGTTGAAAGATTATGATGTTACTATTTTGTACCACCCGGGGAGAGCCAATGTGGTGGCCGATGCATTGAGTAGGAGGTCCGCCAGCATGAGTAGTCTTGCTTATGTTCCGGTCAGCCAGAGACTGCTTGCTTTGGATATCCAGGCTTTGGCCAATCGGTTTATGAGGATGGACATTTCTGAGCCTAGCCGAGTATTAGCTTGCACGGTCGCTCGTTCTTCATTATTGGAGTGTATCCGTGATCGGCAGTTTGATGATCCCCATATGTGTGTCCTGAGAGACACGGTGCAACGAGGAGGTGCCACGAAGGTGACTTTAGATGATGATGGTGTTTTGAGAATCCAGGGGCGAGTTTGTGTGCCCAATGTTGATGGGATTCGAGAGTTGATCTTAGCGGAGGCCCATAGTTCACGGTATTCTATTCACCCGGGTGCTGCGAAGATGTATCAGGACTTGCGGCAGCATTACTGGTGGTGTAGGATGAAGAAAGACATTGTTGCATATGTGGCTCAGTGTTTGAATTGTCAGCAGGTCAATTATGAGCATCAGAGGCCTGGTGTTTTGTTTCAAAGGATTGAGCTTCCTGATTGGAAGTGGGAGAGGATTACCATGGATTTCGTTACTGGACTTCCGGCGACTCGGAAGAAGTTTGATGTTATTTGGGTCATTGTTGATAGGCTGACCAAGTCAGCACACTTCTTTCCTGTTGCCACCACCTATTCATCAGAGAGATTAGGTGAGATCTACATCCGGGAGATTGTTCGCCTTCATGGGGTGCTGGCATCTATCATTTTAGACCGGGGTACGCAGTTTACCTCGCGCTTTTGGAGAGAAGTTCAGGAGGACTTAGGCACCCTGGTTCAGTTGAGCACAGCATTCCACCCTCAGACGGACGGCCAGTCCGAGAGGACTATTCAGATATTAGAGGATATGCTCCGAGCCTGTGTCATTGATTTTGGA
>MU782459.1:6813-46525 GCA_026770625.1 Nicotiana glauca | reverse complement strand
AGTTGGACAAGGATCTGTCCTACGAGGAGGAGCCGGGAGCTATTGTAGGCCGGCAGGTTCGACAGTTGAGGTCGAAGAGTTTTCCTTCAGTGCGTGTTCAGTGGAGAGGTTAGCCTCCTAAGGCATCGACCTGGGAGTCCGAGTCTGATATGCGGAGCCGTTACCCTCATCTATTTCCTGACTCAGGTACTTCTTTCTTTTGTCCATTCGAGGACGAACGGTTGTTTTAGAGGTGGAGGATGTGACGACCCAAAGGTTAATCACCATATTTCTCCATTTTTCCGCGCTTCCAAGGCCTTGAAAACCTCAATTTTAGTTGCCTCGATTTGCGTGTGCAGTTCGGGCGCGCAACCGAAAAGCTTTTATGTTGAAATATGTGAAATCTGTGAAAAATTTGAAGAATTTTTATATTAATATAGCTAAAGTTGACTTCGGTCAACATTTTTGGTAAACAGACCCGGATCCGTGATTTGACGAACCCGTAGCGTTCGTAAAAAAATATGGGACTCGGGCATGTGTCCGGAGTCGAAATCCAAGATCCAGAACCTGAGTAAAAGAATTTTTTTGTTAAATTGTTTTTCTGAAATTATTAAGGAAAATGGAAATGAAAATTGATTAACAGACTATGGTATCGGGCTCGTATTTTGGTTATGATGCCTGGTACAAGTCTTATATATTGTTTAAGCACTTTCTGTGAAGTTTGGTCGAAATCGGACATTGTTTGACGTGTTTCGGACCTAATTATCTAAAGTTATACGTTTAAGAAGTTTGAAATAAAAATGATGATTTTGGGGTTTGATTCTTTGATTTTGATGTTATTTTAGCGATTTGATCGCTCGAGTAAGTTCGTAGGATGTTGCTGAGTTAGTGTGGGTGTTTGGTTAGGAGCCCCGAGGGCTCGGGAGTGTTTTCGGGGTGGTTTGGAATAGAAAAATGTTGTAGAAAATCTGCTGTTGGCACTCAGTGAAATCCTTCATCGCGTTCGCATAGCTTTACTCCCTTAGACCTTCGCGTTCGTGTTCAGGCCATCACGATCGCGAAGCTTTGTTGCTTCCTTCAACGCGTTCACATGTCTCCTCACGCGTTCACGTAGGCCTAGATTCCAGACCACAAATACTTTACTCTACGCGTTCGCGTTCCCCTGTCGCGAACGCGATATTTACCCAGTTCTTTATTCTACGCGTTCGCGATTAGCACCACGCGAACGGGATGCCTTGACCCGTTCACCCTTCGCGAACGCGTCCCTGTTCACACGAATGCGAAGGGCATTTTTGCCCAGCAAATTTTTAAGTCTTAAAACAGAACAGTAGCGGGATTTTAGCCATTATTTCACACAAGCTCTTCACTCCAACATCCCATAGACGAATTTCAAGCTCCTTTTCCTCCATAGCTTGCTAGGTAAGTGTTCTTAACTTCATTCTCTCCTAATTTCTTCATCTAATCACTAATTTCCTAGCCCTAAATCATGAATTCAAAGTAGAAATTGTGGGTTTTTGGTAGAGTTAGGGTTTTGGGGATTTTGGGTGATTCAACCTCGATTTGGGATCGAATCTTAAAACAAATTATATATTTGAACTCGTGGGGTTATGGGTGACTAGGTTTTGGTCCGAGCCTCGTGTTTGGACCATGAGGGCCCGGTGTCGAATTTTGGTATTTTGGGAAGAATACTAGAAAACTCATTTCTATGCTATGGGATTATGTTGTTGAGCCCTAATTGATATCATTGAATTAATTATGCCTAGATACCATTGTTTCAGAGTCGGATTGTAGAGGAAAGGCGGTGCTGGAGAGTTGATTGCTATTCTTTGGACCGAGGTAAGTGTTTGATCTAACTTTGGCTTAAGTAAATAGGATTAGAGTATTATTTATTGTCAATTGCTAAATGATCGAGTACGGTGTATAGGCATGGTGACGAGTATCTATACACCGGTGTCTAGTATGATCGTGGGTCTTTGTTGGTACTTGTTTTGGTATACTTTGGGACTCTTCCCAGCTAATTAATGATTTTCTACATAATGTGAGAAGTTTGAGGATTATTTATGAATTATGAATTCTTTGGAGCGTTGGCTCAAACGATAAAATATTGTTGAGTAAGAAATGAAAGAATTGGAAAGAGATGTGATTATCTCCCTTGCCGGGATGTGTAAGTTGTTGATATTGCTCCCTTGCGGGGATTTGGATGTTTAATTGTGTTCTTCCCTTGCAGGGACTTTTGTTTTTATTATTTATTTCCCTCGCCCGTTTTGTTGTGATTGTTATTTGGGTGAGGAAGAGTGATTACGCACAAAGGGTCATTCCGTGCTATTGTTGATTATATTATGCACGAAGGGTCAATCCGTGCCATTGTTTGATTATATTATGCACGAAGGGTCATTCCGTGCCATTATTTGATTATATTCGCACGAAGGGACATTCCTTGCTATTGTTGATTACATTATGCACGAACGGTCATTCCGTGCCATGAAATGAGAGTTATGTGAGGAAAGCACGAAGGGTGATGCCGTGCATTTTGTTTGATTGTTTTGGGTGAGGATGAGAGTAAAAGCACGAAGGTTGATGTCGTGCAACTGTTGGATTTCCTGTCTCTGTTAATTATTATTTTGCCTTGTTTCTTATTTAAGTTGATGACTTTTATATCCGGATTGTACTCCCTCATAGCATGTTTCCCTTCCCTATTAACATTTTAGTTTTCGGTATTTCTTGCCTTCTATAGCATATATATATATTGAACTGCACAGGTTGATTTGGTAGTCCTGTCTAGCCTCGTCACTACTTCGCCGGGGTTAGGCCAGGCACTTACCAACATATGGGATTGGTTGTGCTGATGCTACACTTTTGTGCTTTTTGCACAGATCACGGTACCGGAGCAGCTTTTGGACCACAGTAGTAGCACGTCGAGTGGTAGCTGACTTCAGTCCATGGACTATGAGGTAGCCTAGCTGGCGTTCGCAGGCCGGAGTCCCATTTTCTATATCTTTTGTTTGTTTTCATTGTATCGAGACAGACACTGTGTATTTCTTTCTATTCAGACTTGTTTGTAGTATTCATTAGTGGTCCATGAGATAGCGACTCCAGTCTTAGGTAGTAAAATGTTGACTTCCGCATTTTTAGTTTTCACTCACTTATGTTATAAAAGACTTCCGCTTTCATTTTGAGGTTTATTATTGTTATTACTGTTGTGTGGTTTTTTTTTCAAAGGTGTAAGTGTTTGGCTTGCCTAGCTCCAACAGTAGGTGCCATCACGACTCCCGATGGTGGGAAATGCGGGTCGTGACAAAATCCCTTCTCTCCGAATCATCATTGAAGAAGAGATTGAGGATAGTGAGTGGGTCAAGACTCGGCTGGAACAGTTGTCATTAATTGATGAAAAACGGATGGCCGCGGTTTGTCACGGGCAGTTCTACCAACAAAGAATGGCCCGCGCTTATAACAAGAAAGTACAGCCCAGGAATTTTGAAGTGGGACAACTTGTGTTAAGACGCATTCTTTCTCATCACCAGGAAGCAAAAGGAAAATTTGCTCCTAATTGGAAGGGTCCATACATTATCAGAAAGATATTGCCGAGATGAGCATTGTATGTGGGTGACATCGAAGGAAATGATCCTAAAGCAGCAGTCAACGCGGACGTAGTAAAAAGGTACTATGTCTAGTCCTTCTGTGGTAATGACTTTTGTGCAGTTGAGATGACAAAGGCTTTCATTCCCGTTACCCAAACACTATCAACCCTTCGCAAACCCTTTGAGCCGGTTACTCTTCATTGATTACCCTCTTTCGAACCCGGAAGTACTATTGAAAAAAACAAAGAGAGAAAAACAAAAAAAAATGAAAAATAAAAATATGAAAAATGATGAAAATAAAGAAACAAAAAAAAAAAAAAAAAAAAAAAAACAAAAAAAAACAAAAACAAAAACAACAAAACAAATATTTCCCTGAACTACGTCTGACTTGATTCCGAAAGGATACGTAGGTAGCCTCTCTCTGGGGTTCAGTCACATCAAAACAAAAATCCCAATTCCCCCACAAAGTGAAACTGGGGCAGATGATATAATGGTTCGACCATGAGCCCGCCAAATGGTTCCAAAGTTGTAATTCCACCATAGATTCTTCTACCCAAAAACCTTGTCCAAGTTCTTTCGATCAATTGGAAAAGGCGTGGGAATTAAAAAAACATCTGATGCATTTCAAATTGAGAGAAATAAAATGAGAGAGTCTTATCGGTGAAAACCTACGGGCACCATAAGGCGACAGTGAGTAGAGAAATTGAAAATGAGAGAGTCCGTTTGGTGAAAACTCATAAAGAGCACTATTGGGTGACAGTGAGAAGAGAAATGAGAGAGGTCGATGGACAAAAACCCGCAAAGGGCGCCGTCGGCCGAAAAGAAGACATCTCCCACCACTAAAAGAGTCCTGGTAAAGTTTCCTGGTTTTGAAATATGGGTAATTGAGTTTACGAGAAGTTGGAGAGTTTGTGCTGGTCGGCCATCCAGTCCAAGAAGCATGTCATGTCCATTTGAAGCTTGCATGCACCCCCAGATAAGTCCTTCTTTTCTTCCCGAAAGGGACGCTTCTCTTTAAATTCATCTTCTTGCCTTTTGTTCACTTTTCCTTGAATCCCTTTCGATCTAACTCTATTTTCGAAACTATTATAAAGAAAAGGTGGCAGGACTGGTTTTACAGGGTTCTGCCTAGCAATAGCTAAAAAAAGGTACCCAGCCTTAGCGGGTGCATCAACCCAATCCCGACTGGCCATGATTGTTAATGCTTTCAAAACAAAAATATTGAAAAGGAAATAATGTCCAATGACAAAGGTCCTAAGAGCAGAATAAAGTGAAAGACCGGATCCCCACGCAGGCGAGTTGTCATGAAATCCTGAAAGTTGTGCCCTCCGATTTGAAAGAGAGAAGAATCTTCAAAACCAGCAAGCACCAGAGGTTCTTGACAGAAGCTAGGCCGGGATCAAGCAATCAAGGCCACAAAACCAACCACTGTTTAAAGTTAACACTTGTGCTTTGTTTGAAAATTAAAATAGATGCAATCCAGGCAACCGAGCAAAAGCAGGTGCAGCCAAAAGAAAAGAAACGCGCAAGTGCTGAAACAGCTTTGCAGCAAATAATCAATATAAAAGGGAAGTTTCCCCCAAGTTCTTTCCTGCATCTTATCAAGAATGAAAAAAAATGAAAAAGAAAGAAAAAGAGGTAACAAAAGAAGAAAATCCCAAAAGAGGATAGTTTAGATCTCCCAATATCGAACTGTTACTTTGTTAGCTAACATTAGGGCTCCAACCCCTGAGTTGAGATTTTTACCCTTAAGCCAATATTAAGGCTCCAACTCCTGAGTTGCGCATTTTTAGACATAGGGCCTTTATTCCCTAGTCGCCTTTTGCCAACATTAGGGCTCCAATCCCTGAGTTGAGCATTTTTTCCTTTAGAAAATATTAGGGCTCCAATCCTTGAGTTAAGCATTTTACCCTTAGCCAACATTAGGGCTCTAATCCCTGAGTTGATATTTTTACTCTTAGCCAACATTAGGGCTCCAATCCCTGAGTTGAGCATTTATCGCTTAGCCAACATTACGGCTCCAATCCCTGAGTTGAGCATTTTTTCCTTTAGCTAACATTAGGGCTCCAATCTCTGAGTTGAGCATTTTACCCTTAGCCAATATTAGGGCTCCAATCCCTAAGTTGAGCGTTTTTTTAGCCAACATTAGGGCTCCAGTCCCTGATTTGAGCATTTTACCCTTAGCCAACATTAGGGCTCCAATCCTTGAGTTGAGCATTTTACCCTTAGCCAACATTAAGGCTCCAATCCCTGAGTTGAGCGTTTTTTCCTTTAGCCAACATTAGGGCTCCAATCCCTGAGTTGAGGATTTTTCGCTTAGCCAACATTAGGGCTCCAATCCCTGAGTTGAGTGTTTTTTCCTTTAGCCAACATTAGGGCTCCAATCCCTGGGTTGAGGATTTTTCCCTTAGCCAACATTAGGGCTCCAATCCCTGATTTGATCTTTTTACCCTCAGCCAACATTAGGGCTGCAATCCCTGAGTTGAGATTTTTACCCTCAGCCGACATTAGGGCTCCAATCCCTGAGTTGAGATTTTCACCCTTAGCCGACATTAGGGCTCAAATCCCTGAGTTGAGCATTTTTTCCTTAGCCAACATCAGGGCTCCAATCCCTGAGTTGTGTATTTTTTTCCTTCTAGCCAACATTAGGGCTCCAATCTCTGAGTTGCGCCTTTTAGACACAGGGCCTCCATTCCCTAGTCGACTTTAGCCAACATTAGGGCTTCAATCCCTAAGTTGCGCCTTTATAGACATAGGGCCTCCATTCCCTAGTCGCCTTTTACCAACATTAGGGCTCCAATCCCTGAGTTGAGTTTTACCTTTTTTACAACATTAGGGTACCAATCCCTGAGTTGAGTTTTACCTTTTACCAATATTAGAGCTCTAATCCCTGAGTTGAGTTTTACCTTTTACAAACATTAGGGCTCCAATTCCTGAGTTGAGTTTTTTACCTTTTGCCGACATTAGGGCTCCAATCCCTGAGTTGAGCTTTTTACCTTTTGCCAATATTAGGGCTCCAATCCCTGAGTTGCGCCTTTTAGGGATAGGGCCTCCATTCCTTAGTCGTTTTGCACCAACATTAGGGCTCCAATTCCTGAGTGGACATTTTAGAAATAGGGCTCCACTCCCTGATATATAAATGCAGTTCTTGAAAACAAAAACAAAAAAGAATGAGTTTAGACTTATGTCACAAATAACTCACGAATTTTTCCTAGTGAAAACTGGGGCAGAAAAATTTCGTTCGTTTATTTGTTTTGGTTTCTGAGTAGGTTTGACCTCGAGGCACAGGATTCGAGATGATCAAAAGAATGAATCTCAATCCAAAAATAAAGAAAAGAAGAAAAAGAACGAAAAAAGAAGTGAACTCAAAATGCTAAAGCGAACAAAGATGCAGATTGTTCAAAATTTGGTCGAAGTCACAAGCTTCGCATGTCCCGATTTGATCTAATGCTGAAGAAAGAACCAGCACCTACAACTTGCGAGCATCAAGATTCAGATCGAGGTCCACATCAAAACCAGCTAAGACCCAAGATCAAGCTTTAAGATATTTATAGATAGGAATCTTGTAACTCTTAGTTGATAGGCAATACCTATCTTAGCTTTGATTTTCCTTTTGGTGTAATAAGGAGGTCAGCAAGCAGTAGCAGCAGCAACAGCAGAAAAATCACAGCTCCCGGTAGTCCCAGCTACCAAAACTTCCAAAACTACACTGACTTGATTCCTTTATAGCCAAGGATATGTAGGCAACCTCTGAAGCAAGGTTCGGTTAGACGTTTTCAAAAACGCTTCTCATGGAGTGCCAAGCAGGCAAAAATTCCTTATAATTGCTCATTTATCTTTGCCCGAAAACCCTTCGTGTCTCCGAGCAAAGAGGGGCAGTTGTGAGCATATGATTTTTGCCTCGATTGAATTACCCCTATAGAATTCTTAAAAATTAGGATTTTCTTTTAATTATTTAATTTTAGGGAATTAATTGCATAATTTTTGTGGTTTCTTGCATTTTTGTGTGCATGTTTAATTGATATAATTAAAAAAAAATACAAAATAGTGCATTTACATTTAGGACTAATTTTCTGCTTTTAGGATAATTATTTAATTAATAAAAGATAATACAAAAAATAGCCCTTTTTGCATTTCATCTTTTAACTTTTGCATTTTGTCTTAGTTTTCTTTTAAAATTAGGAATTAGTTAATTTTTGAAAATTAATTAGTTTAGTTTTGGAATTAGATCAGAACTTTCTATTTTTAATTTTGTATTTAACAAAAATCTAAAAAAATGAGAAAATAAAGAGAAAATTAAAAGAAATAGAGGTCTTAATAAAATACCCATTTTTTGGCCTAGCCCAAGCCAAAACCCCTTCCCAGACCCGTCTCAACCCAAGGCCAAATGCACAACACCCGGTCTGAACCTCTTTCCCCATAAAATGACACCGTTTACCCATTTTTAATTAGGACCGTCGAGGTTAATCCAGTCCAATGGTCCTGAAGCCCACCTGGATTAATATAAATCTGTCCAAATGACCCTCACCCCCCTCAGACCCCCCTACCCGCTCATCTCTTAGACCCTCACCAGAAACCCTTAACGCTGTCGTCCTCCACCGTCTGCCGCTGGCCGGAAATCGTCTCTGCCGGCGGCGAGTCACCAATGACCCCCAAATTTTCACCATAGATCCCTCTCCTCCTCCCCTTTCCATATCCGTGCTTATTTTGCTTCGAATCCCCACCCAAATCGTTCGAATAAACGAAACCCTAGTTGTTGCCTCCGCCGTGTACGGTGGCGCCATCTCTAAAGCCCACCAAAATTATACCATATGGCCTCCTCACCTTCCTCTTCCTAAATCCCTGATTAGTGTCCTTCAAATCTCACCTGAAGCTCTCGAATTTCAAATCGAAAAATGGCAGAACCCTAGAATTCGAAGCTGCAAGATTTCTCCCCCAATTTCTTGAGTCCAAAGCCTGATTTGAGCCACGAAATAATGTTATCGTTTGTTCTTGGCAAAGAACAAACATTTAACATCATTTCGAGACTCGAATTGGAATCCAGTCCCTGTTCAATCTTACATAGGTAAGTTTTCCTATTATTTTTTTTCTTTTATTGTTTGAATTCCCTGCTATTAAAAATTAGTTTAAACTTTATTTTCTGTTAATCTGTTCATGTATGTTTCTTTATGCTTTAATTTTTTGCATCATGTAGTGTTCTATGTTTCTTTTGTTTAAGTTTTCTAGTGATTTCTTTTTTGTTCGTATTGAGTCAGTTTTAATTCATGATTCATTATTGTTGATTAATTTTTGTTTGTTTTCATAATTTCCTGTCAACTATTAAATTGCCAATAGTTTTTTAACTCTGACTTTTAGTAATTAGTTCAAGTTTAAAATAGGTTTAGTTCAATTTTGGAAGTTTTGTTAATTGAGTGTTGTTTGATTATTGCTAAACATTTCCAGGCCTTTGGTAAGTAACCATGGTTATTTTTGACCAAAGGGATGGGGTTAGTTAACCTAGGTTAGTAATTTTAGAATTGAGTTAGGGGCAGTATAAGTATTTCAATAAGAGAATCCTGCAGTAACTAAAAATAGAACCTCCTAGAACCTTCTAGATTGGGGTTCTAATTTGAAATTCAGGAAATTGGTAGCATAACTTGACCAACAAGTCATGAATAAAGGGACTAATTAGCTAAAGATAGAAACTAAAAGGACTAAAGTCTAAAAGCCTAAAGTCTGAAGCTGCCCTAGTAACTTGCCTATAAAGGCATTGTTACTTAGGGCCAAAGGCAGAAGGCTGAGCATTAAAAAACACTGAAAAGATACTGAAAACTTCAAGCGACCAAAAACTCTAGAAAATCACTATTCCATTGAATTTTATTGGAGTGATCTTGAGTTCCAAGTTCTGAGTTAAAACTCCAGCTTATCTGAGGTTAAAAATGTCTTGAATTTTCCGTATGTTTTAGTAGTTGAAGTTTCAGAGGTTCCTGGGATTATTTTCGAGTTTAATTGGGTTCATTCATGCTTGGTTTTGGTTGTTTACTGGGCTCCTCATCTGAAATTAAATCCTAGGTTGCTTGATATTATTTTCTAGGATTTAAAAGTGATCTTATTGTTGTTGTTCGTTGCTGCCCAGTTGACCCTTAGTTTTCTCTTATTTTTGTTCAAATTCCAGGTATTCACCTAACTGTTAAAAGGCAAGAGTTTGTGGAATATGTAAATGAAGAATGATTTGAACCCTGAGCTATCCATAGCTGATTTCTCTTATCCAATCCTGTTACTGCCTTTTATCTGTTCAAATTCTTAGATCTGGTAGTGTAATGTAGGGATAATTATTTTAGTCTATTCGTTTGCTTATGTTGTCCTTACACATGCTTGAAATTGTTGGATTCATTAGCATATTTGGATACTCGAAGGACTGTATAATCGGACTGTTTGCTAGAAACATTTCAGCACTTAGATTCATGTTAATTTTGGTAAAATTTCAGTAGCTATTTCCAGTTTCCAATCCATGGTAATAAATGAAGTTTAATTGCTGTTAAAATTCAGGAATCAGCATGTTAGTTCATCAGTAGGTGAGTGAGTGAATGCATATGAGATTTAAAAGTTAAAAATCAGCGTGCAGTTTGATTTGGTTAGGCGTTGAATTATTTTATTTTTATTGAAATAACTAAGCTTAATTATGTCTTAAATTCAGTATTATAGATATCTAAAGTAAAATCAGTATTTCGATGCAAAAATCGCTACTACTAGCTGAAGACAAGTGCAAAAATTGATTTAAAAATTATTGAACATTTCCTGCGTGTCATTAGATCAGGTTCATGTGATTCCCTTGATTTTATATTCCTATGTGTGCATTGAATTTAAATGTCCGCACATTCTAATTTGAATAAACTATTTTATTTGTTTATGCAAACTGTTAGCAGGTCCAAGTTAAAATCAGTAAAAAAAATTAGGCCCAGTTGCATAATAACAAGCCCAAAAAATTACCAGTCTTTAAACTAAGGCATTTTGTTGAATTGTGGACCGTTGAGAACACCTTGAAATTGGGTTGGTGCTGAGGCCCAATGTTAGACAGCCCTTTATAAGGCTGAATGAATTCTCCTTCTTCTTGGTCCAATTTTGAAGCCCAATGTGTTGAAAGCCTTAATTACGGCTAGGGGTTTAAATTTGTAATGTAGGTTTTGGGTCTTTCAAGTTAAGTAGCAAACTTTAATTAAGGTATCTTCAATAATGAAGATCCTCTTTTTTGAGTTTGGACTTGATCTTGAGGCCCAAGTTTTCTTGAATGCTTTTAATAGTAGTTACTTCATACTTCTAATTAATTAAGTTTTTTAGAGACAATCCTTAATAGATAATATTAGTTCATCTTTAGGATGTTCTTTTAAAAAATAAATTGAGGTGCACCGCACAAAATAAAATTCACGAATTGTGCGGCCCTCATTAATTATATCTTTAAAATTTTTAGAACTCGGGACGTGCCATTTAGCAAATTTCCATAGTCGCCCGCACAGATATCAACACGTTAGTTGCTTTAGGCGCATTATTTAATAATTGTACCTTCCTAAAATCGGGTGTGCATTTCATGTGACACAAATCAAAATCCTAAAATGTTGAATAAAATGTGTTTCGGATTGCGGGTGTATTTCATGTGACGCGCTCAAAAGACATGTTTTATACGACATTCAATTTCCTCAAAACTAATTAAAACCAGTAAATTATTTTAAATTACACTATAGGATGACATGTTCTAAAATCAGATATTAGGCCAATTTTGATAGTTTAAGCGACTGCGCTAGAGCCAAGGGATCCGGGGTGCCTAGCACCTTCCCCCGGGTCAACAAAATTCCTTAGTCAGAATTTTCGGTTCACAAACTTCATTTGAAAAGTCGAAAATTTCATCGATCTGGGATTCAAGATAAACCGGTGACTTGGGACACCAAAAACCAAACCTATCCCAAGTGGTGACTCTGATAAATAAATAATCCCATTTTGAATAATGTCACTTAAAGTGGAAAAACTCCCTTATACACTATCCTTCGGGGTGGGTGTGTAAAGAAGGTGGTGTGACATGTCCAATATTGCAACTGGCTCCTCAACATAGAATAGATCCCTGTCCAACTAGACTGAACTGAAATCCAACACGTGCGACGGATCACCATGATACCTCCGGAGCATAGAAACACGAAATACCGAGGAACTCCTGCCAAGCTAGGAGGTAAGGCAAGCTCATAAGCAACCTCCCCAACCTTATAGGAAACATCTCGAACCTTCCGATTCGCATAGTTCTTCTGTCTGGACTTGGCTGTACGGAGTCTATCCTAAATCACCTTAACCTTCTCCAAAGCATCCTCAACCACGTCTGTGCCCAATAATCTAGGCTTACTCGGATCGAACCAACCCATCGGGTCTCTGGTACTTATATTTCACCTGCTCTTAGTTGAGGCACCGAGGTACAAACCCGACTAGGCTCCGAAAGATCCAATCTCACAAACTGCTGGCTAAGGCCTGAACATCCATCACCATAGGCCTCTCTAATGTTGGTAGTTAAGACAAACTTCCCAAACTCTCTACCCGATGACTCAATGCATCGGTCACTACATTGGCCTTGCCCGGGTGATAGAGGATAGTGATGTCATAATACTTTCGTAATGCTAATAACATCCTCTGGCGCAAATTTAACTCCTTTTGCTTGAACAGGTGCTGAAGCTCCGGTGATCGGTATAAATCTCACAAGGCACACCGTATAAATAATGACGCCATATCTTTAAGGCGTGAGCAATAGCAGCTAACTCAAGATCGTGAACAGGATAATTCTTCTTATTTACCTCCAACTATCTGGATGCGTAGGCAATCACCTTACCGTCCTGCATCAATACCACTTCAAGGCCAATCCTCAAGGCATCACAATAGACAGTATAAGACCCAAAACATGCAGGAAATATCAAAACTGGGGTTATAGTCAAAGCTGTCTTGAGCTTCTAAAAGCTCGCCCCGCACTCTTCCGTCCACTGGAACGGAGCACCCTTCTAGGTCAGTCTGGTCATAGGGGCTGCAATAGATGAAAACCCCTCCATAAAATGGTGGTAGTAACCTGCCAAGCCAAGGAAATTGCAGATCTTTATAGCTGAGGATGGTCTGGGCCAACTCTGCACTGCTTCTACCTTCTTCGGATCCACCCGAATACCCTCACTCGATACCATGTGGCCTAAGAATGCCACGGAATACAACCAGAACTCACATTTTGAAAACTTTGCATATAATTTATTTTCTCTCAGAGTCTAAAGCATTGTCCTCGGATGCTGCTCATGATCTTCCCGACTTTGGGAATACCCCAGAATGTCATCAATAAAGACAATAACAAAAAGTAAAGATATGGCCGAAATACACTGTGCATCAAATGCACAAAAGCTGTTGGGGCATTGATCAGCCCAAATGGCATACAAGGAACTCGTAATGATCATACCGAGTCCTGAAAGCAGTCTTCGGGATATCTGGCTCCCGAACCTTTAGCTGATGGTAACCTGAGCGCAAGTCAATCTTAGAAAACACTTGTGCGCCCTGAAGCTAGTCAAACAGATCATCAATACGAGGCAAAGGATAACGGTTATTCATGGTAGCCTTTTTCAACTGGCGATAATCAATACACATACGCATGGAACCATCTTTCTTCTTCACAAACAAGACAAGGGCACCCCCAAGGTGATATATTGGGCCAAATAAAACCCTTATCAAGCAAATTCCTATAACTGATCATTCAACTTAACTGAAGGTTTCACCTCATCCCTAGTCCATAACCTTAGGACATGACCCAAACTTCAAAATATGTCATTCGTCATAGGATTCGAATTCCACATCATCACACTGCATTAGTCTTATTTCAACCCACTTCAACTTTTAATAGCACTTAAATACTTCGAAATTGTTGTGTTCAGGATGTTACATTCTCCCCCCACTTAGGGTCATTCGTCCTTAAATTCATGACGTAGCTTATCTCTTTCATCGCACATCTTAATGTCTCAAGTTTTTCTAACTGCCAAATTTTTCAAAAATTTTGATAGAGCCTCCCCTATAATTGGGCCTATCCACTTGCTAGAATAACACCAAAACAACTCCTAACAACACATCAACAACCCAATGAAACACCACAATGTATATATCAATAACACTAATCTCAGCATTACAAGCATCGCATTATCATACTGATATTTGGACATGAAACACATCATCTGTATGCCCATAACCATGTCTTTGGCCATAATAGTTGTTCATAAATCACAACATTGCCAATTAACCTTATGTTAACAAACATCTTATTTCACACCTCCAATTTACTCACAACGAGGCATTGAGACCTCATAATTACTCACCCATATTAACGAGTCACATTTAACGCCACCTGGGAGCTCATCTCATACGCTAAAGCTCAATGTTTACAACACAAAAATGGTTGAATATGAACAGAAAATATACAAGAATTGTCAAATAAGCCCAACAGGCATGACTCCCATTTAAAATATAGTACACAATTTTTTTAATTTCATAAAAGAAGAATTTTAAACACATAAACTTTTCACCACCAGGACCTGGTCCTTATATAACATCCACTGCAGCTTGTAGCCCGGTTTAAAATATTTCACATTATATAAAAATGTGAGGATCTCATCCCCAACTCTGAATCACAAGTATTTGCACATTGTGCCAACTGAAAATTTTCATTTCCTTTCTTTCTTCTTTTAAATAATTTTCGTCAAACAAAATCACAACATATAATGAATCTGCATACCGATAGGGCATATAATTCACAATTGAATTTAATTATCCTGAAATCACATCAAAACCCACTGTAGTATGTAATAAAAAGTAACTTTTAGCCTCATAGCTAGTCTTAGTGACCAACACATAATGATAGAAATAGCTATCTCCATATAATAGCTAAACGTGTGTATTCACATAAGTAGATTTCAGGATTACAAAGCTCACTCATGAGTGGAGCATATTAAGAGGACTCGCCTCAATTTTTAGAAACAAAAAAAATTAAGGAAAAATACTCGCCTCAATTTTCAGAAACAAAACAAATTAAGGAAAAAATATCTCTTTTTTTATAACAACTAGAATTGTATGTGTAATGACACCATCTGGTTTAGTGGCCTCAGCCACACCATAGCAATTATATCAATGGGTCGGGCCTCCACCTCTCAGGCGACATCTACCCGCTCGCCCTCCATCTCTAACTTGTAGTGTATGTAGATTAGTAACTATAATGGAGTGTGTGGACCGAGTGTTCCGATGAAATACATTTCTTCCAAGTCTGGGACAATTTCTCATGATGTTTCTAGTATCACCACATTCATAACAATCAATTTGCAGTTCGGCTGCTCATACTGAGTCTGTGCCGGATAACTAGAATAACCATTTAAGCAATCCCATGCTAGTGGTGCATTAAAAGATGATTTTTCCATGAGAGTGCCCTGATTAACTGGAGCATTAACAGTATTCTGAAATTGTTTCAATTTCCCTACTGATATTGAAATGTAGAATTATTATGGACATAGGAATATCGAAAGTCCCAACATCATCCCATACAAATCTCAGCTCTTACTCATATACAAATTTCAGAGAACTTTTGAATACCACATAAATACATCTCAGGCCAAATATGATATGACACATGACCCACAATTTGATCGTTGTTAGTGGACTCCCTTCACTTGGTGCAAAGCCATAAGATATATCCCGATACTCCACAATACTAACCTTTATCGCTCATATGTCACCATCATAAGACACCTCAAGCCATTCGTTTGGCACATGTCCTTCCTAGGACAGCTAAACTCACTTCCTCTAGCATCTCGGTTCCTAGTTATACCCTTTGCTAAATAGACATCTCATACGAACTACATAGTCTCTATTACCACCAACTATCTTCAGATCTATATCCACCTCGTGACTCTACCATTACTGCGACGATTCAGCAATTAAGTAAACCTTCTAAAGACCGTACTTATCAACTAAATGTCAGAACCTATTGCACCTCCACATGCACAATTTAATGATCTCTTAATACTTTTGCTTTATCGATGTGCGCGATAACAATAGTTGAGCAAATTCTTAGCTCCCTTATAATCCTTATGTAGCATCACGAACCATCGGCGCATAATTGATACCAAGTGCGCAATTTCAGTACACGAGTGGATGCAAAAAGAACATATGATATAGGCTCCAAACTAAATAAATGACGCACGATAAGGAATGAAATGAAGTGAAATTTTCCTAACGGTTACATAGCTTCTTATAGATAAGTACAAACGCCTCCGTACCGATCAGCGAGACTCTAATAAACCGGCTTCTGATCCATGACTCCTATGAACCTAGAGCTCTGATACCACCTTGTCACGACCCTAATTCGCCCTCCATGAACTATCGTGATGGCACCTAGTCCCTATGACTAGTTAAGCCTAACAATGCGGAAATAATCTAAACTTTGCGGAAGAAATAGTTAAAAGTCTAAATAACTGAATGGAACAATATGTAAACGTTGCTTGGCATATAAACACAACTTCAAATTCTAACACACAATCTCAAAATCCGGAAACTCATGGACCACAAGCTAACAAAATACTACATAGCTCTAATCTCTAGGATATCTGACAAGAATAGAAAGTGCAAAAGGGATAAATATTAAATGCAGGAATAGAAAGAGACTCTTTGGTCTGCGGACGCGGCAGATATACCTCGAAGTCACTAGAGCAGTCGCCTCACCTCAGGGGTGATAGTACTGAATAGAAGTACCTGGATCTAGACATGAAAAACTTGCACAGAAAGGGCATGAGTACACCACAGCGGTACTCAATAAGTGCCAAGCCAAACCTCGGTTGGGTAGTGACGAGAAAGGTCAGTGCCCTACTGGGATAAAATAAAAAGTATAATCCAATAGTATGAAATGAGCAGTATAAGTAAATGCGAACATCAGTAATATAGCACAGTGTAAAGAGAACAGCAACAAGTTCACAGAACAACGCAAATACAGTGCAAACACTGAAAGAAATACAATTCAATACCAATAATACCAACTGGGGATCTCCAGGATACCATCCTTAGTCACATTTTCATTTCATCTATCCAGTGGATCTCCCGGGATACCGTCCCGTAGTCCAACTATCATTTGTCTAGTGGATCTCCCGGCATACCGTCCCGTAGTCCAACTATCATCTATCTAGTGGATCTCCTGGGATACCGTGCCGTAGTCCAACTATAATCTGTCCAGTGGATCTCCCGGGATACTGTCCCGTGGTCCAACTATTAATGTACAGGGGATCTCCTGGGAATCTAACCCGTAGTCCAAAATATAAATACCCGTACTGGGGGAATCTACCGGGTGCATTCCCGCAGTTCCATATAACTGTGCAGGGGATCTCCCGGGAATCGAACCCGTAGTCCCAAATATAAATGTGCAGGGAGATCTCCCGGGAATCTAACCCGTAGTCCCAAAGTAAACAAACAAGGGAGGGAGCTCCCGGGAATCAAACGTGTAGTCCCAATGTAAATACGCAACAAAATCAGAGAAATACTCAGAAAAATATCAACTTCACAATAAGGCAAACAAATAGTCTAGCCTAGCCTGCTACACAGAATCCAAATAAGGCACGTTGAGCAAGTAAGTCAATTAGACATGCTTCCATAGATTAACAGCAGACTTAAATTCCAAGTTGTACAAACAAGAAAGGAAAATACAATTTAAGGCTATTTTAATGAAAATAGGATTTTCAACAATTAGCACAAGTACGCGCTCGTCACCTCATGTATAGGCCATTGCAGTTACCACAATATCAATCCTAAGGGGAAAGTCCCCCACACAAGGTTAGACAAGCCACTTACCTCGAACAAGTGCAAGTCAACCCGATATCACGCTTTTGCCACGAGTATCCGACTCTAAATGGCCCAAATATATTCAATTAAATTGCATATAGTAAATAAACCTTCAAATAATTGGTTCTTTAAATTGTAAGCTAATATGCAAAATTACGTAAAATGACCAAAATGCCCCTTGGGCCCACATCTAGGAATCTGATAAAATTTATATTTCCATAAACCTTGCACTCTCACAAGTCTAACCATACCAAAATTATCCAAATCCCATAACATTTCGACCCTCAAATCCTCGATTCTATCCTAGAGGGTTTTAAAACTCTTCCAACTAAATTCACGGATTTAATGGCAAAACTAGTAATAGATTCGAGTAATCTAACAAAAATTAAGTTAAGAACACTTACCCCGTTATTTTCTCTGAAAATCTCCCAAAAATCGCATCTCCCCGAGCTCCAATTTGGTGAAAATGGATAAATGGGACGAAGTCCCATTTTCGAATTTGCATTCTGTCCAGAAATTTTGGGTGTACAGTTCACCCGTGTTACTGTTCACGGGGTATTGTTCATAGTACTATTCACGGGTACTGTTACTGGGTACTGTTCATGGGCACTATTATGTGGTACTATTACGGGACTGTTCAAATCTACTGTTCACAATGCTGTGAAAAAAATGCAGCAGCTTTATTTTTCGTGTCTAAATTGATCCGTTAACCTTCCGAAATACACCCGAGGCCCCGGGAACTCAACCAAACATTCCAACCAATACTAAAACATAATTCAAACTTTTTCCAACCTTAAGAACGCTCAAAACAACATCAAAACACCTATTTTCATCGGATTCAACCTTAAGAATTTCAAAAACTCCAAAAACACACTTTTGATAAAAAAGTCTATCAAACCTCGTTCGAATGACCTAAAATTTTGCACGCACATCCAAAACTCTCGGAATTCCATTCCGACCCTCGGACCAAAATCTCACTATCGAACCAGAAACTTTAAAAATTCAACTTTCAGCATTTCAAGCCTAAATTAGCTACGAGCCTCCAAAACACAATCCGATCACATTCCTAAGCCCGAAATCACCTAACAGAGCTAACGGAACCATCGGATTTCCATTCCTAGACCGTCTTCATGTTGTTCCAACTATAGTCAAATTTCTAAGACTTAAGCTCTCATTTAGGGACTAAGTGTTCCAAAACTCTCCGAAATTCAAAACCGAACATCCCAAAAATTCAAAATAGCATAAATAAACTTGGGGAAAACAGTTAATAGGGGATTAGGGCATAAATTCCAAAAACGATCGGCCGGGTCAATACAATAACATAGGGAAATATTCTAACCAAGGGTTGTTCCAGGAAATAGGGTCATGGATGAAGTTGCCAAAACACATGTGAAATATAACAAACTGCACAAAAGAGTTCACGAGTCTGAGCCCGAGCATCGGGCGCGACACAAGACCGATATGGAACTAATTAACGAATGGAGGGAGATGTCTGTTAAATCAAGCGAAAGGTTGGAGTATATAGAGTAATGTCTGATGGGACTAGACGAAAAGATGTGGAAGAGAGTCACCGATTGCCAGAACATCGAAGGAAGTGAAGGATACCATTTAGCAAAGGCATTGTCACGCCCCCTTTTTCCCTCCCTTTTTGATGGGAGAAGAGACGGGTTTCGACATTCATAGAGTGTAATGACTCATTTACTTTTTGGAATTGGGTATTTGAAGAGTCATCACCTAACGGATTATGGTGCGTTAGGGCACCTAGAGGGATTAACTCTTGGGTTAGTTTGCATTAGAGATTAGGGTAAGGGCTCAAAGTAACCTCTAGGGGAAGGTGTTAGGCACACCTCTTGGTCCACAACTATGGGTCCCGGCCGAACTTATGTTCACAAATTAGTCCATATAAACAATTGAATCAAACAAGTTGCAAGTAAAGCACGTTAGATAACTTGGGTAATGAGATAAAGGTTTGCACAAGTTGTAAGAACAAAAGTTTAAATAAAGAGAGAGAGGATTTGGTAAAGAGGGGTCCTAGGTTGTTTATCCTATAGGATCACCCCACGCAATGTACAGTAAACACTTCTCAATGGGGGGCTACACGTGACATTAATGCGTAGTCATCATATCCCATGCCTAAACTTCCCATCCCCTTATTGGTCATGCAAAGCGAGCGTTTGGTTAATGATTCCTATTACGTGATGCTACCCGTCCCTTCTTAATGGTCCCGAAGGGATTTAGGACCTTTATCTATAGGTAGTTATAGACGTACCCTTAAGCCTTAGAAAGGCAAAAACTCTAAGGCGACAGTCAAAACATTTAAGACTTTCACACATAATGGGAGCAATTAAGAGGCTCAAAGTTTCCTCCTAAAACAAACATACAAGCAGCACGACTCAAACACAGTTAAGGTCTTATTAATCAATGTCCTAAAGCAAGTCGTCAAAATTAATATGCAGAAACAGACAAAACCTTTATACTTAGAAGTTATACCTTTGTGATTGCCTGAGGACACTTTTTTTAAAAAGCATGTTAGAATTAGAAACGCTGAGCGACAGAGATAACTTCAGGGAAATGCAGTTTTTGAAAACGCCCTAAGGCTTGCCTATATGCAGAATACTGGTGTATATGTTAATGCAGAAAGAAACATGTTTTCAAAATGGACCCCTTTAACACCTATAGGCATGATATCTAATAAGATCGGGGCAATTTTGAAAGAACTCATTTTAGAAAACGTTTAACACTTAATAAGGCGAGTTTTAAAAATGGACTAAGCATAATGAAGTTGATTTATTCGGCTAAAATAAATTATCAGACAGAATTGCGAGTGGAGATCCCTATAGGCATGATATCTAGGCGTATTATTGATTTTAATTGATTTGTAGCAACATATAGAAAGACTTATTACAACTGAATCGGAGTTGGGTCCTATAGGCATGGCATCTACTGATTTAAGACATGATTGTTTGGAACCTATAAGCATTGGTCTCTAACATGACAAAATGCAGAACCATATGAACATGATTTCTACTTGATGCAAAGAAACTTAAGAGTGAAAACTTATTGGCATGATTTCTATTTAGTCAAAGCAATCAGATTCAAAAGAGCAAACCTATGAGCATGTTTTCTATTTATGCAAGCAGTCAGAAAATAATGTCTTAAAAGCAGGATCTCTACCCGTATTACCCCAGAAAGTATTCATCTACCCTCCCTTTTACTAAATACCCCAAATATCTGTTTACAAATTATTACATGCCAATGAATGAATTACATAAGTAAAATAGAAAATCAAGAATCTATTCTATAAGGATCCTTCAATTATGCCCAAGTTTTCCAAAGCCTCCAATGGTCTCATAAACCTCAATTCCATAGAGAAATTAGAGTCTAGGTGCATCAAAATTCCCTAAGGGTCTCAAGTACCCCGGAAAATGCTTACACCTAGACTTAGCAACCAAGTATTGAACTAGTTCAGTATGGAAAGGCCAGCCTCAGTATGCCAGAGTTCAGAGGGCTCTCAACAGGATCCCAAGGTAGTACACATACTAGAGGGGGCAGAATTTATTGATTAAGAGTAAAGTGAAAGTGCAGGACACAAGTTGAAAATAAAAGGTTTATTAAAAAACTGTATTAAAAAGTCTATTTTGAAAGTAATTATAAATCAACAGAGATTGTTTGAAAATAGGTTGGAGTAGTAAACAAAGCTCAAACACCTTAAGATAGAATCACACACAGCTAGTTTACAGAATCCAAATGAATTCAATAGCACACATAGACATTTGGCTCATAACCCAGCAAGGGTCTTAGGACTGGTTTAGACATGCTCAGAAACAATTGACATTGGCATAGCCACCAACTAGTCAGGAGGAACACAAACACATAGAGGGGTGATAGGGATTTTGGGGATTCATAGGATGGTAAGTACACAATAAGTAAAAGACAATTGGCAAGGCATGCTTTGAAACACACATAAGGGAATACACTAATCTAACGGAAAAGTGGAGACATAATAACATGTTGATAATGTAACTTAACTACAAGTTTCACAACGGAACCACAAGTAGAAGCAAATTACAAATAAGAGAAACTAAAACAATAAGAAGCATGTTTTTGTCGGAACTTTAAATTGAAACTAGGACATACCAATAAAGAGAAAAGTAAGCAGAATGAGAGAACAAGAGAGCACAAATGATTAGCCTTGGCTTGCAGCCCGCTAACTGTAATAAATAGCACAAGAGAGAGAGCAGAGATTTTAGTAAGAGAGGTAGTTTTTGAACCCAAGTGTCTGTGTCTGTTAAAAACTTAGAGTATTTATAGTTGAAAATAGGTAGTAATATAAGGTAAGAATCATAGTAGCATAATAATTGAGGAACTCAGAATCAATCAATTAGAAAATCAAGGAAGTACTCCCTCAAATTAAGGGAATCAAATCAAACGGGAAGATTCAGTATCATATAAGGCAAGAAAAAAAATCAGTATATGGCTAAATAAGGAAGCGATCAAAGTTCAGTAAGCATAGAGTAGTCAACTAGGACTAAATTCAGAAAATCTCAATTAAGGACACGACTCAGTAAAAAAATTATCATAGAAAATAAGGTAATAAAATCAGTCAACTTAAACAGACGAGGTAAAGCTTTTGGGGCTTTAAAAGGAAATCTTTCAATCAAACCATCAGTAAAGAAATCAGAATCAAATCAACAGAGGGTCACGATTCTATATTGCAACATGTAAATATAGAAGAACGAACAAGCGTAGCAAACAGGCAAGGTCAACCATATTGACAGAAAGAAGCAAGAGATGAATAAATCAATATGAATAACAATCACACATAGGTGATACAAGTAGGCTAAAGACTCAGTAGAAAACCCATTCGAAGCATGATAACCAACGGAAATTTTACAAAATCAAGTAGTCATGCAAACACACAAAATAAAATAAAAAAGGTCTAAGAAATTAGGGCTTTTAAAAAAGTCGAGTTGAAAAAGCATTAAGAACACATAATCAGTCAAGATACGCAAGGAAAGAGGTTTAAACATAAAGAAAAAGTCGGTCAAAACAAGTGTAGAAGAAACTCCAAGGAACCCTAATTTTAAAGAAAGTAAAACGATTTAAAGTTGAGGATTTTTCAGAAGAAGTTTAAGAATAGTGTAAATCATAGAAAGAAACAGAATTAAAGTGTTAAAATAGCACAGATCCAAGAGATTCAAACGAGAGTTAGGGTTTCAAAGGAAACCCAAATAAAAACGAAAGAACCTGTTGTAAACCTCAAAGATCGTAACAAGTGTGGTGTGATTTTTCCCAAAATCACACCGGAGAAGCCATGAAAAATAGAAACAAAAACCCTAGATCCAAATCGGCATGGCCTAGGACCCTTGAAGGCCTCAGAGATGATGAGCAAGGCGATGGAGGACCCATTGGAGGCTTGGGTTGAAAGGTAGTCGCCAGAGATGACCAGAAAAAGAGGCGGCGATTGAAGGAGATTAGGGTTAGGTTGAGAGAGAATAGAGGGGATGAGAGAGCTTGAGGGCGGCGGAGTCTCTGAAATGAGATAGCATTAGGGGTCATTTGGAATTAAAAAGAAAAGGGCTCATTTGGATCGTTAATCTAGGAGATCAACGGTCAGGATTTAACCGGGTAAATGGGTTTCGGGTTTGGGTAGGAGTTTATAGGGTCTGGGTCGGGTTAATTGGGTAGAAAATTGATCTAGGAAGTGGGTTCAATTTGGCTAAAATCGAAAGCCAAATCTGGCTATAAATTAAATTGCCAATTTTCCCTACTTTAATTTGTAGTAAATAATAGGTAATTTCTGGAAAATAATTTAATGTACCATAGTGATTTAAAATACATAATTATCATTAAAAATATAGGGACCAATTTTATGCATATAAAATACAATTATACCTTAAAATAGGCTAACATTGTAATTATATGCAATTTAGCTTAAAAATAATAAATGTAATTATAAAAATGCATAAAAATTATATTAGCCAAATTTTGGCATAAGTATAGAAATCAAATAAATAAATTATCATAGCAATAATTTTGGAAATAATTATTGGGGATTTTACTAATAAAAGGGGAGAAAATAAATTAATTTAAACCCTTAAAATTATGAAAAAATTATAAAACCTTGTGCATTCTTATATATGCATATATATGCTGTTTCGAAGTTATTTATGCATATATAAAATATATAGGGAAAAATTGGATATCAACAGGCATACGTACTGCTGAACCTGCATGACCTGAGGAATTTGATCGACAAGAGCATCTAGCCAGGAGAAGGTCATTTTGGGACCAAGTAGATTAGGTTTATTTTCTTTTTCAAATGTAATAAGACCAAGTTCCATTGGTGATTTATCTTATTTAGTGTCGTTTTGGGGTTCATCTATTTTTTACAATAATTGAATGAGGTAATTATTGACACTAAAATTCTCCAAATCAACATGTCGCAAACCCTACCTCAGGCACAACGAGGCTCCCAGATTAGGATGTGAATTTACATTGTTGCTATATATGTTTAAATACTGGAAATATTTTAGAATCCTTACTGACTTGTTTACCTTTTGTTTTTCTTTATTTTTATTATTTCCATCACCTAAGGTTGGTTCGCACATACTGGCATCATCAGCATATCACACCAGATCTAAAGGCCATCCACCTCCTCCTCCTCCAAGTAATACGAAAAACAGAGGAAAAGCTAAGATGGATGACTTGAGTGGTATCCGAAAAGAAAAAACCAAGAACATCAAAACTTCAGACGGTCGGAGCACTCCGGCATAGAATAATTAGGTCTTGCGATTAGAGCAGAAAATACTGGAGTTTCAAGGAGAACTTGAGCAGGCCGCAACTCGGAAAACCTCTCCCTCACCCTAAACGTCTTAGACGTTAACCAACAAAATATTCAAAACCCAGCACTTCCTTGAATACGCCAAGCCAACGTCCACAAAATCCTCCCACACCCTATCAATATGCAACTCCACCTCAAAATCCCAATCCTTTACCGGTACCAACTCCTCCACACCACCATCATCAACTAACCCAGTACCCACAAACCACTACCTATCACACTCCTAAGAAAACACCACAACCGATCCCTGACCCTCAAAACTCAACCAACGATCACCACTATACAAAATTCCTGGCACCCACCAAACAACCCCATATACGTAGAGACCCTACCTCACTCCACTCAACCAATCTCATATATACTAGAATCCGCTGAGAAGGACCTGCTCATCAAGAGCAAGGCCAAGGAGCTCAAGAAGTTGACTAGTCGAGTTCAGGATATTGAAGGAGGTAAAGGGATAGAAGGTCTAAACTACGAAGATTTATGCACACAAATAGATATGGAACTACCGGAGGGTTATAAACTTCCAAAGTTCTAGATGTTTGACGAAACGGGTGATCCCAAGGTTCATTTGAGGAATTATTGTGACAAGCTCGTGGGGATCGAAAAAGATGAAAGGATTCGAATAAAGCTCTTCATGAGAAGTATTACCGGAGATGCCATGTCATAGTACATAAGCCAGAATCGTAAAAAGTGGGCCAAATGGGTGAGCATGACATCAGAAATTATGGATCGGTTCACGTTTAATACAGATAATGCACCGGATGTCTTCTATATCCAGAAGTTAAAGAAGAAGCCAACTCAGACTTTCTATGAGTATGCTACTCGGTGAAGGTCGGAAGCAGCCAAGGTCAGACCAATATTAGACGATGAATTTTTAAGGCACAAGACCTACAATATTATGAAAGGCTAATGGTCATTGAAAATAACAAGTTCTCCGGTATCTTCAAACTCAGAGAAAAGATTGAATAGGGTATCAAAAGCGAGAAGGTGACAAATTTCTAGGCACTGCATGCCACAAACAAAGCATTATAATCAGTGGGCATATCAAATAAGAAAGAAGTAGAACAGTAATGGTGGCCCAAGTTCAAAAATATCCACTCACAAATCAAACACCTCCACCTACATACCAACCCTCACCTCCCAGATATTCCCAACCCACCACCGCCCATCACACTTATAACACCCAGCCAGCCTACTATCATTCACCTCCAATTTGTCCAAATTACCGGAAACCCCGACCTAATTTTGATCGTAAACCACCCAGACAATACACCGCCATTGCTGAACCCATTGACCATCTGTATAAAAGATTAAAGGCTATTGGTTATGTCACCCCTATTCCTGTTGTGGCAATGGAGAATTCATCTCAATAGGTCAACCCGAACAAAACCTGTGCATATCATTTTTGCATGAAGGGGCACACCATTGACTAGTGTCGAACATTGAAAGTTAAGATCAAGATATTGATTGATAATAAGGTCATACAGGTGAAGTAAGCTGCACCCAACGTCCGTAAAAATCTTCTCCTAAATCATAGGGGTGAAGGCGTACATGTGATAGAAACAGATGAAGAATGGGATCCTGAGGGGTCAATCAGGCTTATTCAAAAAGGCGATGACTTTAAATTTGCAGTCACACTTACTCCTATTATGGTATAGATATAGCCTTCAATTGAAGTTGAGGTAACCGCATCGGTACCATTTGAGGTTGAGGTAGCACAACCTGCAACCACACCTGTTCTGTTTGAGGTAGAAGTGGCCATACCTTTCACAGTGGCAGTAGCAACCATACCTCTTTTCAGGTCCAACTCCATATCTTGGGATTACGTTGTTGAAGCTAGGCGAAAGGGAAAAGCAAAGATGGAAGAATCTGAGGTCGCACAGGGAATGACCAGAACTGGAAGGAGCTATACAGCCAAAAATGTGGGAGGATCAAGCAAGAAGGCTTCTACCAAGAAACATGTCATTGAAACTGGATCAGATGATCTTTGAAGGAAAGTAAAGGCGAGGGAATATTCTATTGTCGATCATTTAAACAAGACCCCCGCCCAAATATCCATTCTATCATTATTGCAAAATTCAGAGGTGCATAAGAATGCTCTGATGAAGGTGTTGAATGAAGTTTATGTGCCCAATAATATCACCAGTGGAGAGATGTCCAACATCATAGTGCAAGTACTGGAGAGTCACAAGAGCACCTTGCATGAGGATGAACTACCGCCTAAAGGGTTTAGTCACACAGGGCATTGCATATCACGGTACAGTTTGAAGATAAATTCATTGCTAGGGTCCTAATAGATGGGGGTTCTAGCCTCAACATTTTCCCATTGGCTATTCTGAAAAGATTAGGCAAAGATTTCCATAAAATACGAGAAGGAATTATGAACGTAAAAGCATTTATTGGGTCTCAAAGTCCACGTTTGGAGAGATTAACCTTTGTCTATAGATGGGACCAACTTGGTTCGATGTTGAGTTCCAAGTACTAGACATATCAGCTACATACAATCTTCTATTAGGTCAACCTTGGATACATGCTGCTGGGGCCGTGGCTTCCACGCTGCACCAGGTCGTGAAGTTCGAATGGAAACATCAAGAGGTAATCATTCACGGAGATGGAAGTGACCCCATATACACCAGTCAAACTATCCCGGTTATTGAAAATAGAAGAAGGCTGGGTGGAGAAACTTATCACCACATTGAGCATGTCAACGCGATTGAGAAAGACAAGTTGTGGAGTAACAAAATAGAAAGCATACTGGGGTGGTCTGGATATGAACCCGGCAAAGGGCTGGGGAAGAAACTCCAAAGCATTACTAAACCGCTACAGCTGAATTCTCATGGCACAACTTTCGGGCTTGGGTATCAGTAAACATGGCAAGAATAAGATGATTGGTCGCCTCAATTTTGTGGTCCTTATTACCCTCTCGAACATCTAGTGCCACATCTGAGTCAGACTTTTCATTAGGCCAATACAATGTGGGATTTACAGAGGAAGAAGCTTTGGCTGGGCTAAGGAACCTGTTCCTAAAAGATGAGGATATTGATTAAAGTGCGATAATTGAGGAGGAGAAGGAGGAAGAAGGCCTCACCATTCAGTCTGTAAAGAAGGGAGTTGTTCTCAAGAATTGGACTATCACACCATCCCGGGACCGCCGAGTTCCTGGAATTATTATTACATTTCCTGATGAACCGATGACTGTGACATGTAATGAGACAACACAATATAAGGATAGTGACTAAGAAGAACAGGATAAAATACCTAAGGAAGTAGTTAGAGAAGTTGAGAACTTTGATAATAAACCTAAGTCCAATCTGAACGAGACCGAAGCAATCAATTTGGGAGATTCTGAAACTGTCAAAGAGACTTTCATAAGCATTCACTTATCATCATCAGAGAAGGAAGAGTAAATTCATTTCCTAAAAGGAATATGAGGAAATATTTGCATGGTCATATGATGAGATGACCGGTCTGAGCACATCCATAGTGGCTCACAAGTTGCCTACCAATCTAATGTGTCCGCCAGTGAAGCAAAAACTTAGAAAGTTCGAACTACACATGAGCTTAAAAATCAAAGAGGAGGTCACTAAGAAGATCAAAGACAAAGTCCTCAGGGTAGTTGAGTACCCAACTTGGTTAGCCAACATTGTACCAGTTTCGAAGAAATATGGAAAAGTCAGTGTGTGTGTTGACTATCGAGATTTAAATAGAGCAAGCCCCAAGGATGATTTTCCATTACCACATATACACATCCTGATCGAAAATTATGCAAAACATGAACTCCAATCCTTTGTAAATTGCTTGGCGGGTTATCACCAGATCTGGATGGATGAATAAGACACAGAGAAAACAGCCTTAATCATATTGTGGGGAGTGTACTGCTACAAAATGATGCCATTCGGTCAAAAAAATGTCGGACCTACTTACATGAGAGCCATGATAACCATCTTCCATGATATGATGCATAAGGAAATAAAGGTGTATGTTGACGTCGCCATCATCAAATCCAAAAGGGCCGCAGATCACATAGCAGATTTGAGAAAGTTCTTTGACAGGATAAGAAGGTACAATCTAAAACTGAACCCTACAAAATGTGCATTCGAGGTTCCCGCAAGCAGTTGGGATTCATTGTCAGTCACCGAGGAATTGAGCTGGACCCATCCAAAGTTAAGGCTATCTAGGAGTTACCACCACAAAAGAACAAAAAGGGCGTAATGAGCTTCCTAAGATGCCTCAATTACATCATTTGGTTTGTAGCACAATCCACAGTAATATGTGAACCCATCTTCAAGATGTTGCGAAAAGATGTTGAAACCAATTGGACCGAATATTGTCAGAGGGCTTTTGATAAAATCAAGGAATGCCTGTCTATATTGCCAGTCCTAGACCCGCTGGAACCTAGAAGGCCTTTGTTGCTCTATCTATCCGTATTAGATGGGGTTTTTGGGTGTGTTTTGGGACAGTGTGATGAGACCGGAAGAAATGAGCAAGCCATATACTACTTGAGTAAGAAGTTCACGCCTTATGAAGCACGATACTCTCTACTGGAGTGCATTTGTTGTGCTTTGACCTGGACAACTCAGAAATTGAGGCATTACCTCTGTGCCTATTCCACATACCTCATATCCAGGATGGACCCTCTAAAGTACATCTTTCAGAAGCCCATGCTGGTAGGGAAATTAGCTAAATGGTAGATATTGTTAAGTGAGTTTGACATCATCTATATAACTTAGAAGGCGGACAAGGACAAACATTAGAATACCATCTTGCTGAAAATCCTATGAGAGGAGAATACGAACCATTATAAACGTATTTTCATGATAAAGAAGTATAATTCGTAGGAGAGGACATTGCTGAAGCCTATGACGGTTGGAAAATGTTCTTCGATGGGGCTACAAACTTCAAAGGAGTGGGAATTGGAGCAGTATTGTTATCAGAAATAGGTCAACATTACCCGGTATCTACAAAGCTTATTTTTTCGTGCACTAACAATATGGTAGAATATGAGGCTTGCATCATGGGGCTCAATTTGGCCATGAATATAAATGTACAAAAGTTGCTGGTAATTGGTGATTCGTATCTTCTAGTACATTAGGTTCAAGGAGAGTGGACCATCAAAAAACCCCAAGATACAACCAAACTTGTATCATGTGAAGGAATTGATGAAGAGGTTCACAAAGATAGAATTCAATTATGTGACCAGAATTCAAAGTCGATTTGCAGACACACTGGCCACTTTGTCATCAATGATAAAACATCCAGATAAGAATTTCATCGATCCCACCCCAGTGAGGATCCACAATCAACCAGCTTACTGTGCTCATGTTTAAAAAGAAACGGGTGGAAAACCTTGGTTCTATGACATCAAAGAATACTTGGAGAAAGAAGAATATCCAAAATATGCAAACCATACTCAGAAACACACTTTGTAGAGGTTGTCCAATCACTTCTTTCAAAGCGAAGGGACCCTGTATAGGAGAAATCCTTATCTGGGGTTGTTAAGGTATGTTGACACAAAGAAGGCTTCCATATTGCTTGAGGAGATACATGTTGGAACTTGCGGACCACATATGAACGGTTTTGTTCTAGCCAAGAAGATACTCAGAGCTGGATATTTTTGGATGACCATGGAAACGGATTGCATCAGGTATGTCTAGAAATGCCACCAATGCTAGATACATGCAGACTTGATAAAGGTACCACCAAATGAGCTGATGCAACAAGTGCACCTTGGCCTTTTGCTGCCTAGGGAATGGATCTCATCGGTCCAATAGAGCCCACCGCTTCTAATGGGCACCATTTCATTTTAGTGGCTATCGACTATTTCACAAAATGGGTAGAGGCTGCATCTTACAAAGCCGTAACCAAGAAAGTAGTCGTAGATTTTGTCAATGAGCGTATTGTTTGTCGATTCGAGGTTCCCGAGTCCATTATCATTGATACTTTCACCAATATCAATTGTGATATTGTGAGCACGTGATTTTTTTCCTACATGAATTATTCCTAAAAATTCAAACAAAAGGATTTTTCTTTGTTTTTACAATTTTGTGAACTTTTGTGTTATTTTTGGTAATTGTTGCATTTTATTTGTGCATTTTAATTCATATGGAAAATATATAAAAATATACTTGGCATTTGTTTGGGATTTAATTTCATATTTTTAGGATTAAATAGTAGTTAAAACAATGGTTTACAAATAGAGAAAATAATAAAACAAGGGGTTCTTTTGCATTTATACTCTTAATTGTTTTAGTTTGCACTTAATTAGGAATTATGGTATTTGGGGGATTAGTTAATAATTTTAGAAATTATCTGAATTTGCCTTTTAATAATAAAAAAGAAGATCATAAAATACAAAACAAAAATAAATAAAAGAAATAAAAGGAGAAAAACAAAAAGAAACTAAAAGGAGAAAGGGCTGTTTATTAAGGGACTCGAATTGGGCCCCTTTCGTCAATTAATTTCTTTTAACCCAGCCCAAGTTACCCATATCTGTTTCAACATAGCCCAAACTCGCCATTTACCTGGTCCAGTCTCTCTATAACCAAAACGATGCCGTTTTGGGCGCCAACCAATCGTAGCCGTCGAGGTTTAGGAGATCAACGGTCCTGAGCTGGGGGTCGTTTCATATAATAATGTCCGAAATTAGTTCCTCCCCCCCCTTTCGCTCAGGCCCCGCAGTTGCCCCAATCTCAAACTCTAAACCTAGTCGCCTATGTATTCCTTCACCAGTGCCTCCACCGGAGAAGACACGACTTTCTCCGATGGCTCCCAAAACCACACCCCTATACCGCCTCGTTGTCCTTGTCACGAATCTGTCACTAACTCATCTCGAATCATACCGGAACCTCTCGAATAATCAAAAATATTTTGCCAACTCCGCCGCCCACGGCGCCGCCACCACCAGAATTCCTCAAAAATCACATCACATGCTATCCTTACATCCCTTGTCCCCAATCCTTAACCAAAACCCCTCAAATTTCACTGGTTAAGATCAACTTTCGAATTACGGGTTTCCAAGTCTCGATGCTGTTTTGGAATTTTCTGCACTCGGTTGATTTTTTTAATAATGTTATATGTTTATTTCAACAAAATAAACCTATAACATTAATAAAAATGCCAATTTCAAGATTCAGTCAAGAAGAAGGCTTATAACAGTGAATCCATGAGTTTTTCATTTCTTCTCTGTTTTTAGTTTTTTTATTGTTTTGTTTTTTTTTGTTATTGTTTTGGTGAATTAGGATTTCAGTTGAGGGTTCTGATTCTTCTTTACCGTATAATTAGTTTATTTTAGTAATTTGCTGATATATTTCAATAGTAGGATTCCCGGTTTTAACCGTCGTTTTTTTTGTTTTGATTTTTGTTCGTTTGATCTTCATAATTGGTTTCAATTGGGCTCTATTTGATGTTAATTGATTGGTTAGCTCTTAATACATTTAAGACTTCTATTGTTAATCAGAATAGTAAGATTAATTTCTATTTAAGCTTTGTTTGGTTGTAGCTGGTAATTAGACTATAGTTAAATTTCCTTGAATGGTTGGTTTGAGTAGTAATTGAGCTTAGTTAGGATTAGCACTTTAGTCAACCTTGTTCTCCATTTGTGATTAATGGGTGAGGATAATTGATGCAACTTTAGGAGTTTGTTTAGACTTAGTTGAATTTTTAGTATTTAACCATAGTTGTTAACTGAGGTAAAAAAGGTTGGGTCAATATGGGTAAATTCAGCTCAGATAAAGGGTAAGTTAGGCATTTTAGATAAGAGAATATTGTAGTAACTGAAAAAGGAACTTCCTAGAAGTTTCTAGAATGGGTTTTAAGTTTGAAGTTCAGAAAATAGGTGGTATAACTTGGGCAATAAGTCAGAAAATAAGGGGGTTAAATGGGTAAATAGAGAGGGACTGAAATGAAAATAAAAATCTGAGGGCTGCTCATTAATTTGCCTATATAAGGCAGTCACCTCTGCCTTGAAAAAGAAGGGAGACACCCCTGAAAACTCCAAAAGGTTCCAGCTTAAAATTCCCCCCAAAAAATTCCACTTCAAATTTCAAATCTGAGAATTCAAATCTGAAATCCGAATCCACTTCTAGTTCTTAGTTAAAACAAAAATCCAAAAAAACAAAACAAAAATGCAGTAAAAATCTACAAAAAAGTGTTGTTCCATTGAATTTTTGGTTCAATTTTGAGTTTTAGTGTTTGCTTTTGATCTTATAGTTTGATTTCAATTTGCTGAAGCTCTCCTGAGATCCATTGGTCCAGTTCTGGATTAAATCGAGTTCAATTGGGTCAATTGTAGTTGTTTATTATTGTTGTTGGTTTTCTGCAATTTTCTGGGCTGTCATATAAGTGTGTTACTAGGTGGAAACTGATTTCCATATTGGTTTGGATCCCATTTGTTGCTGCTGTGATACTGTTGTTTGTTCCTGGTTGCTGACCTCTCCTTTTCTTATTATACTTCAATCTTCAGGTACACACTCGAATTTACAGCTGATGTAACCACAAATTGGATTGGAATGAATTGATGTTCAGATCTATGCTCACGCATTCATTGTTAAACAAATAATGTGTACTCATGTAGTTTTAGTTTGTTCAAAATCTCATGAAGAGAATTTATCTAATTAGGAGCAATCTCTACTGTTTCGGATGTTGCACTAAAATTAGGATTGTTTTTTAATTGCCATGGACTGTTAATTTGCAAGGGTATGAACTATAGCTAGTTTAGTTTGTTGCTTAATGTTCAGTGCTAGGAAACATTTAGAGTTAGAAACTAATTCAAAATCTGTGATATGCATTTGTATATTGACTGAGTTGCAAACTGTTAACTTCAGGTAGTGGGCTGTATGAATCGTGTCTGTATAATTCATTTCAGTTTTGGTGTCTTAAGTGGAGCATCAGTTCATATATTTCATTTGTCATTATAGCCTTCCATATCTATATTCATCAGTCATCTGAGTAGTGATTTAGTAATATCAGTTGGTCGTTTCAATATTGCTGCTTAAGCCCTGTTAATTAGTGGATTGTTTAGATTTTTGCTGTGGCGTGGATTCGATCCTAGCATCACAGGCGCCTGCGCTGTTATTCTGTTCACGTTTAGGGGATTCGATCTTGGCCTAAGGCACTATAGCTGCCTGAGCCTACTTTCACTCATGTTGGGCCTAAGTATTTCCCCTTTCAAGGGA
Source organism: Nicotiana glauca (assembly GCA_026770625.1). Lineage (NCBI taxonomy): Eukaryota > Viridiplantae > Streptophyta > Magnoliopsida > Solanales > Solanaceae > Nicotiana > Nicotiana glauca. The sequence continues at coordinate 13,100 of MU782459.1, read as the reverse complement.
CTGTGTCGAGGCCTGATGGCTACAATCGTGTACAAGCGAATTCGTTATTTGGGTTTGGATGAGAGTTCAATTCTTAGTTTAACATAGTATAATTCAATTCATAATTGATTAGGTTTTCTTCTTTTAGAGACAAATAAAAAATAAATAGAAAATCATAGTCGCTTTAGGATTGGCCTTTAAATTGATGAGACGAGCCTCGCCAAATAAAGTACGAATTGCGGGGCCCTCAATAAGTGGTTAAAATAAAGTATGTAGAATTCGGTATGGGCCGTTTAGCGAATTTCACGACCTTCCCCAGTGATAACAATGCGTTAGTCACTTTAGGCACATTTTCTTTTAATAATCTTACCTTCTTAAATATGGGTGCACATTTATGTGAACCAAATCTAAATCTCAACGGAGTCGAAACGTGTTGACAATCACGGGTGCACTGGTGCGACGTGGTTCAAGACGCATTTCCACGATGTTGCAATTCTTATTAAAATAAAAAATAATAATAAAATAAAAGCAGGTTACTAATAAAAGGCACATAAGTTAGAACATGTTCTAAAATCGAATAAATAAGCCAAATATGACAGTTGAGCGACCGTGCTAGAACCACGGAACCCGGGAAGGCCTAACACCTTCTCCCGGGTTAACAGAATTCCTTACTCGGATTTCTGGTTCGCAAACTGTTAAACAGAGTCAATCTTTTTCTCGATTCGGGATTCAATCGGTGACTTGGGACACCATAAATCTCCCAAGTGGCGACTCTAAATCTTTAAATAAAATGAATTCCGTTTCGATTGTCCTTTAAGTGGAAAAACTCCTTTATTCCCTTGTGGGTGTAGTAGCAAAAAAGGAGGTGTGACAGATATAATGAAAGCCATGTGAGAAACTTTTAAAATAAAAAACAAAACTCTACAACATACATGCCTCAAATGAATGAAGTTATGGAAGCTGCAAACATGAACATCAAGAAGATTCTAATAAAGATGGTAGAAAATCATAAACAATGGCACGAGAAGTTACCCTGTGCCCTATTGGGATACCACACTATAGTTCGCACATCAATTGGGGTAACTCCATATTTATTGGTTTATGATACCGAGGTTGTCATTCCAACCGAGGTAGAAATTTCTTCTTTAAGGATACAAAAAGGTGACCTCGGTGATACATAATGGATAAGGAGACGCTATGAGAAACTAGCCCTCATAGATAGAAAAGAATAAATGCAGTATGTCATGGTCAGCTTTATCCTAACAGAATGTCCAAATCTTTCAACAAAAGGGTCAGACCAAGACAATTCGCACTAGGGCAGCTGGTGCTGAAGTGGATTTTCCCGCATCAAGATGAAGCCAAAGGAAAATTTTCACCCAACCGGCAAGGTCCTTACATAGTTCATGGGGTGTTAATAGAAGGGGCACTCATACTCGCAGAAATGGATGGAGAAGTTTAGCCAAAACCTATCAATTCAAATGCAGTCAAGAGATATTATGCGTAGATTGTTCACATTTATTCATATGATGTAACTGAACTACGCTTCACCTGATTCTCGTTTAAGAGGGGATACGTAGACAGTGATGTGGGTTCGGTCATATCATATTGAAATCTTCATTTCCCCCAGAACCAGAATGTAGGGCAGAATTTTGAGGAGGACCCTCAAAATTTCGGATCAAGTCTAGCCAACACCATCATATGCCAGACAGTCAGAAATCAGTTAAGTAACTGGGGCAGATTTTTTAGAAGGATTCTCAAAATTTTGGAGCAGATCCAACAAATTTTATCACACGCAAAACGGCCAAAGGATCATTTACTAAAGTGGGGCAAAATGTTAAGGAGGACCCTCAAAAATCTAGTGCAAGGAAGCCACAGTGCCTCTAAAGTGTTACAGTCATTAGTTCACCTAATTTACTTCATATTATATACCACTATGTTTTCTAAAATAACTTTATATCATCAATAAGTACATATTTTTGAAAACTTCATTTCTATGGCAGCCAGGTGTTACCTAGGATAGCTCGAACAGGGTTCCTAAAGCGGAGCAAGAAAATAAGAGAACGAACCAACCTCTTCCAACAAAACTCACGAATTTTCTTTGGATACAGGCACAGTGAACATAACAGGAGTATCCGCAAATATACACGTATCAAATTTATTATCGATCAGGCCACCAGACGCAAATATATCTCCAGCTAAGAAATATTCTACTCCAATCTTCTACTCATTCACTGCATAAGACTAAGCATTGTCTTCTCTTTGCATGAGACTAAGCCTTGTCTCAAACCTAGCATGAGGCTAAACTCTGCCTCCGTATTTGCATAAGGCTAAGAATTTCCTTCTCTTTGCATGAGACTAAGCCCTGTTTCAAATCTTGCATGAGGCTAAGCCATGCCTCTCTATCTGCACAAGGCTAAGCACGGCCTTATCCTTGCATGATTCTAAGCCCAGTATCAAATCTTCCATGAGACTAAGATTTGCCTGCATACTTGAACAAGGCTAAGCATTGCCTTCTTTTTGCATGAGACTAAGACCTGTCTCAAATCTTGCATAAGTCTAAGCCCTGCCTCTCTACGTGCACAAGGCTAAGCACTACCATTTCCTTGCATGAGACTAAGCCCTGTCTCAAATGCTGCATGAGGCTAAGCTCTGCCTCTCTATCAGTATAAGGCTAAGCACTGCCTTCTCTTTGCATGAGACTAAGTCTTGTCTCAAATCTTGCATGAGGCTGAGACTTGCCTCTCTATCTGCATAAGGCTAAGAATTGCCTTCTTATGGGACTGAGCGTTGTCTTCCCCTGCATAAGTGTTGCTCTGCTTTAAACATTACATTATCTCCTTCTCTCGGGATAAAGCTCTGCCCCCAAACTCTGTGCAAGGCTAAGCACTACCTTGTCATTACCTTTGTTATCATGTCTTTGCATTCCATGGGCTGACGTATAGCCACTTTGTCGAAAGGCATCATAGTTTGAAGGCATCGTCCTCATAGCCCGAAGACACTACGGCATGGCCTGGGGATCTCTCAATACTACATATCATTATTCAAAGGCGTCGTTGTTCAGAGGCACCATTTAAAATGCCCAAAAACACATTTCATGGCATGCGAATGCATTATTCATAGCCCGGGATGTCATGGTCTAAGGACATCATCCTCACTTTCCAAAGAGAACCTTATATGGTCTAAAGGGAATTTGAATCATGTTAAAATTCTTGCAATATTCTATATACTTTTATGCATTGTGTTTTAAGTTTGCAACTAATCCAGGAAGTAACCGTTCTTCAAACAGGAGCAACCTTCACTCTAGTTTTCACTCACACCGTTACGGTTTCCACTTATACATTGCCATTATTTCAAACGTAATCGACTCCCACCAATTACCCACATCTACTCTGTGACCGTTCAGATATCTGCCCTGTGATACATCTGTTACACTTCAGGATCATACTCATAACTCAGCATAAACCCATTTGATATTATCCTCCCCAAAGAAGGAGCCATTCCGAAACTTGCTACCATCGGCTTCATTCACCATTGGGTCCAGAACTGCATATGATCTGATTCTTGTAAAATCATGGATATTTAGTCAGCTCAGAGACCAAGGTGTGGCCTCTATTATTCGGTCAAAATCAATCATCATTTCTTTACCCGAAAATTATTTCCTCCTTTCCGGATAAAGAAGGGCAGCTGTTGATACCCAATTTTTCCCTCATATATTTCAAAATTCATATATACTTTCAAAATAGTGCATGAGTATCGACTAGTATTTTTCTATAATTTTTCTATAATTTTAATAAGGATTTTTAACTAATTTATTGTAGCATTTTATTGTATAAATAATTACTAATTGCATCACAAATGGTTTGATGATAATTTTATTGCTTAATTTCATCATTTATATTTATATTAAGCTATAATTATTTCATAAATAGTCATATGTACATGTTAGGGTTATACTTGCAATAATGGCCTATGTGTGCATAATTACCTTATTTCACAATAAAATAAACTTTTATATTTTTATAATACTAAGAAATTGTTTTAAATCATTTTCATGTACAAATAATATTTTTATCATTTATAAATTATTTTATAAAATTATTTTATTAAGTTAATTGGGTATTTAACAAATAGCCTCTTTTAATTTTGTTTTAATTTCGGACCTAGCCCAAATTATACCCTAGGCCAATTAAACCTTAGCCCAATACCCTATTCTAACCTAGTCCCAATAACCCAAATATTTTAACCCGCCCCAACCAAGATTCAATCCTAGCCGTTGATCTCAAGAGATCAACGGTCCAGGACACTCTTTCCTTTTTTAGTGTACCAAACCCCCATGCCCTACCTCATTTTACACAAACTGCCGCCCTTGAATCTCTATCTTCTCTCTTCTCTTTCAGACGCTCCCGTAACCCTAGCCACCGTCACCGGAAAGCTTTCCATTCCAATGGGGTTTCCCTTTGATTTTAGGCCCCAGCCGACCTCTTACCTCTTCTGGTTGTTCGATTTCTTCATGGTTTGAAGGAATCTCAAAGAGATTCAACCTAGAGACGACCTGAACTCTTTATTTTATTGATGAACCTGCCTTGTGTTCATCGCTATGTTGTGAGTATTGTTATCGCTATGTTTGTGACTTGAAACTCAAGTTCTTAACTGGATTTTTCTCACCTCATTCCATTCTTCAAAACCCTAATCTGTTTCTACTTGAGTCTGTTTAGATATTTGTAGATCTGAGATGATTTTAAAATTATCTGATGTTTCTCTTCAAAAATCTTCTATTTTTTCTTACTATTAACCGATTTAATATTTCTCTAAAACTAGGGTTTCGTTTCTTTGCGTTTCTGCAAAACTTTTCTAAAGAGTTTTGAGTGTTTGGTTTTGTTACTCTTTGTATGCTCTCTATGTTCTAAAACCTAGGGTTTTAGATTATTTTATTAGTTGTTCTAGTATTTGCCCGTTATTTTTACCTCTGTCAATTAAAAGAGATTGATTGATTTTTTTTAAACCCCTCCCAAATTGATTGATTTTATTAGGGTTCAAATTATTTATTTTTTCTGAGATTGGTACTTCTCTGTGCTTTTAGCCTATTTCCCTTATTTGTGACTCCTAATTGGTACTACTTGCCTTAATTAGTTGATTAACATGTTTTAGGGGATTTGATTGCTTTAGCCGACTCCTAGATGGTATTTGATTGATGTTATTGCCTTGTTTAACCTCTAATCTAGGTTGTTAATTGATTTCCCCTATTTTAAGGGGGTTTTCCTGGATTCTGTTAAGTTATTTGATTTAGTTTTGACCCAATTAACTAATTGATTTTATTTGTATAACTTATTTGTGAACTCTGAATTATTCTTTGCCTTATTTGTTTCACCCTACTAGGTTTTATATAACTACCCCATTCTGACTTCTTTCGACACACGAACACACGGGTGTGGACACATACACAGGATCACTCAAAGAATCACGGGGAACAACCAAATATGAAGCAAAATACGATGATACGTAAGAATAAGTAGAACTCGGATCAAATAGAACTGAGGTGTCTCTACTGCAAACGAAAATCGTACCTGTGACAACCACATCAAATGACTTAGCCTCGGGCCTGGCTAGAAAAGAATAGCATTGGGGATGGGCCCCACCACTCTGAACTACATCTCTAGGATGGGCCTTAGCTGGTTGGCCTCTACCTCTAGCGGCCTAACCTCCGCCTCTAGCGGCCTGACCTCTACCTCTAATGGCCTGACCTACACCTCTAGTTCCCTAAATCCTACCCTAGCTGGCTAAGCGGGCGGTGAACTACCAGGTGATGGGACCATGGAACGAGAACACTAATACTGAGAACTGCTCGATGCTTGAGGTCAAAATCTAGCAATGTGCTTCGGATCACCACAAGTATAATAAGACATCGGCTGTTGTGGCTGCTGATCTGAAACTGACCATGTCGTCCTGATTAACCACCTTGAAAACTCTGGAGCGGAGGTGCACTAATAGGATCTGGTGGTGCACTGTAGGCTAGCAGGTCGGAACAATGCATATAAGGGACACGACCACCTGAAGCACCGTGGGATGCTTGGAGTGCTGAATGAAACGGCTTAGGAGGATGACCTCTACCAAAAGTATCCCTGCCTTCAGATAAGGCACCACTGAATCCACCAGAATGACGAGTTCTCTTATCAGATCCCTCACCACTCCTCTGAGCTAGAGCCATCTCGACTTGCCTGGCAATATTGGTAGATGTCTGAAAAGAAATGCAAATTGATAGTCTGAGCAAGTCCCTCAATGAACCTCCTCACTCTCTCTCTCTCTCTCTA